>CABEGB010001206.1:0-102468 GCA_901521435.1 Crematogaster levior
TATCTGGTTGCATGGTATTATATGCAGCTATTAAACCTAATGTTGCATTATGGTTCCAATAGAATGCTGTAATACATATATGACGTATAAATCTAAATGTATACCTCAATATAATTAATTTTGGATAATTAGGCGATCTAAAAACATCGATTAATACTAGATATAAAATTGTGACTGTGACTACATAAACATATATTGTATATTGTATAGCCAACAATTCCAAATAATTTCAACTTTGACTTTTTCAAACAATGATTAGTCATTCTTAAAGAGCAAAATTTTATTTAAAAAAATTTTTTTTAAATTTAAAAAAATTTTCCAGACAATAATGTCTTAAATTAAGAGACATAAATAAATACATCTTATGTCATCCAAATTTAAGGCATTATGTTGTTTGGGTTAGGATTACGAAAAGATTTTTAAGACTTACATTCGTCTTGTCCAACCTTTACCGGCTCACATTTATGATTGTTGAACGCCTCCGTATCAATGAAAATGCCTTTACAAGTGGCACAAATGCTAGTGAAATCCTATACAATCAATAATAAAAAAAGTTAACCACAAATATAAGTTATTATAATGTATTAACAAAAGTTACTAATAAATTTTAATATAAAATACAAATCGTTATTTACAATTACAAAGTACATAATACTTACCATTGTAATCTTTTATTATTAATAATTATTATATTATTTTATTTTATTAATTATCAACACATAGGCTGCGTTCCGATATTTACCGCCAGTACCGAAAATCTATAGTGTATGTGACGCAAATAGATTTTCAGTACTGGCAGTGAATATCGGAACGCAGCCATTTCACATACAAAGTATGTTCATAAATTCGACACTGGGAGCGAATGCGTTCTAATGCGTTCAGAATTGGTCAGAAGCACACTCCGACTCTCCTCTCAAGCAGAGTCGAAAAGTGTCGATTGAGTTCGAATGAAATTGTAAATGGAAAGCGACGTGTGTCGATTTGTGTCAGAAGTGTCGACTGTGTTCTCTAAAAGGAAAGCAGCCATATTCGACAGATATCGAAAAAAATTAATAAACCGACCATGTGTGCTCGATTGGAAGCTGAACAGATATTCAAGTGGTGTATGATAGCAAAAAAATCGTACGTTAGTGCAGCAAGAAAAGTGTTTTTGTATTTGAAAAATGTTGCTAAAGCTGCGTTATTGCGATTCAGTGAGTGTAAGATTTTGAAATGTCCGAAAAGCGATCGAATTAGAGCTCTTTGCGGCTCATCCAAACATACTTCGTCTACCGAAGCGTATTTTTATGAAACTGCTTACGAGCAAAGAAAAAAGTTTGAGCAACCACTTATAACGGCACAATCCTCTCCTCACGCAGTGATTAATGTTTTGCCATTAATAGATAACAATAGTAAAAAATTAAAAATATGGTACTGTGATAAGAATAAATGCCGCATAAGTGATGTTTCTGTGGAAAAGTTTGTACAATTTTTGGAACAGTTTGAAAGAAGTACTTTGAAGAATATAATGAATGATAAATTTATGGCACAGCTCAAAAATTGTTCCGTTTCACATACGAGTAGCAAATTAGGACATCCTCCGGAATGCTATGCAAATTTAAATCTTTGCAAGTCATACGTTGCGACGATAAACACTTTATCACCTCATTTTCCTCTCGTGAGGAATATTCGAAGAAATGTCTACAAATTGATAGACAATTATAAAAAGTTTCGTCATTTGTTTTCAGCTTTAAAATTTCTCAATATGAATAAATTGCTTGAAATTTCCAATGATATAAAAAATAAAATAAGATTTTATCAAAAAAATTTAACTGATGTCAGTTTGATCGAGGAAAAAATTTTCTTGCAAAATTACGAAGCGTTTAAAGTTATGAAAAAGCGATTGTTGGATACACCACGTTTACCTTGTATCTCTTGCGAAAAACTATGTATGAGTAGTGACGTTTCTGAACTCAAAAAACTTAGAAAACAAGTAGAGGGACCATTTTGGAAAAATCTGATGACTTACGTAACAGAACACAATAGCAATACTGGATTTATTTGTAAGCTTTGTTTGGAGAAATTTCGGAAAGGTACGTGGCCTTCTACTTGCGTTTTGAATAATCTTGCCGTAAAACCATTACCAGATGTTTTGTCGGATTTCAATGATTACGAAAAAATGTTAATCAAGAGAATGAGCAGTTTCCAAGTAGTGCAAATGATGAGCGCTGTTTCAAACAAACATATGCCGCACAGAAAAATGATCCGCAAAGTACGTGGTAGAACATTTCATTTGCCTCTGCCTTTACAAGAAACATTAGATAAGGTATGTCCTCCGGAAGAACCTATAAATTTGAATCACGAGTTGCACATCCTCGTTCGAGGTATACCCAAAAAGTCAAAAATTGTTTGGGAAAATTTAGTGGATATTAATAAAGTGTATAAGGCTTTACAATGGTTGAAAGATAATAATCCTCACTATTCGGAAATTCGTCTTCCAGCGTCGTCTGATGATTTATTAAATGATAAGTTGCAAGAAACAGAATATCAGATCATCAATGATGAAAGCGATGACGACAATAATGAAATAGATGAGGTGATTGAGGACACTGTACAGTACAATAAAGATGATAATAATAATCAAACAGTGTGTGTTTCGAAACGTAAGGCTTTCTTGACGCAAATCACCAAAGATTCGGATATTAATGATCAGTATACAATATATCCAATGCACGTGAAAAGGATCGATAACGAATCTGCATTCAAACTTTATCAAATGTTGAAAATCGAAGATGTTTCAGTGGATAATCGTTATAAATATTTGGACGTCATGTGTTTTCCCGATTTATATCCCGAAGGTGTCAATGGACAACGAGAAGATAGAAATGTTGCATTGCCGGATTATTTATTCATCAGAACGCGATTGATGTCGAAACACAGTAGATTCAGATTGAATCTGCAGTATCTGTTCTTCCTTCTCAATGATGCTAACTACCGACAATTGAAAAACGGTATCTATTATACGATGATGGTTGCTAACCCACGAGAGAGACACACTGCTGGTAGATACTTGAAGGAATTAAAAGACGAACAATTGGACTCGAATTTAACAAGTATTTTCGCAAAATTGAGAAATACGGATCAGTTTTGGCGACAGCCGTCCAATAATGTAAAATGCATGACTCTGCATTACGGCCCGGCGACGTGGTTTTTGACTTTGAGTCCTAGTGAATGGAAATGGTCCGATTTGGGTGAATATTTACGAGACATGAATCCCGATAAAAAGAAGTTGTGCATCAGTGAACTAATCGCATACGATCCTGTAAGCACGTCTAGATTCATGTGCATAAAATTCAAAGCCATGATTGATTTTATTTGTTCAACCGATAACCCAATAGGAGAGGTTAATCACTACTTCTGGCGACTAGAATATCAAACTAGAGGTATCCAGCACATGCATTGCATGATTTGGATAAAAGATGCTCCTGTGCTAGGAAAATCGCCGGATGAAGAAGTAGTTACGTTCATTCGAAAATACGTTACGTGTGAAATTCCAGATGAAAACGTTTCGCCAACGTTGTACGAAACGGTTATAAGTGATCAGAATCATAAACATAATTCGTATTGCATGCGTACAAAAAAAACCAAAACAAATATTTACAAAAAGTGTCGGTTCGATTTTCCTCGGCCAGTTACTAAAAATTTCGTTTTAAGAGACGTCGTCACTTCGATAGTGGGTAGAAAAAATTTACGCAGTAAGAGCAGATTGTACGATCTTCCTCGCAAAAAGTCGGAAAGATTTATCAATGATTATAATCCGGCTATCAAATTGGCTTGGGAAGGAAATATGGACATACAATTTATTGGAGAAAACTCAGAGTTTTTAAACTCATATTTAACAAAATACACGACAAAGTCAGAAAAATGCAATATAGACTTTGCAATGATAGATTCCAATAAACCCTTGGCATCAAAACTGTGGAATTTTGCGATGCGTTCATTGAATAACAGAGAATGCGGTGCATTAGAAGCTGCGGATACATTATCAAGAGACACGGTAGTGTCTTGTGCTAAGTCCGCGTAAGCAACAAGACGCTCCCGTGTCTCTTTACGCGGGTCGGACAGTTGAGAGTACTCAATATTTCTAGTTCTCATATACCCGCTCCACGGATCGACTTCTAAGTAGTCTTAATCGATAGAGCGGGGTCGATTTGTATAAGAAAAGTGTTTTTATTTTTGGGCTACATGCTCTACAAATCGAGCTATTACGACGTAAAGTCCAAATGTGAAAAATATCATTTAAGAAACGTCGTCGTCGTCATCAATCCTACTGTTCAGGCATTTGACACAAGAGCGCTAGCGATGCTCTGGAAGTGTGATCGATCGTAGTGTGATCGAGAAAAATCGATCGACAGTAAGTGACGTCGATAAACGAAAGTTAGGTTATTAGCGGCAACGATAGTGATGAAAAGTAAATATGCGAAGAAGAATAGGTTATTAGTGGCAATGATAGTGAAAAGTATTAGGTGTACAACTTAGTTCGGTCCGTTTTCAATACGTTTTTCAAGCAAAAAAAACGGACCGAATTAAGTTGTACACCTAATAATTAGTGGCAACGATAGTGCAAAGTAAAGTAATATGACAGAGAACTTTACGGACATGTTAGAGATGAGAACCAAGTAAGTCTTGAATATATTTCTATATTATGACAAGCAATAGTAAAAATTAATCTGCATCATGTTGAATGAAAAGTAAAAATGTATAAATGAACTGTATGAAATTACATACAATTTCAAGAGCATTGTGAAATTAATTATGGACATGATTGACAATTATTTCTTTCTGGTTTGAATTGACAATAAATACATTACAAAATACAATAAATTTTGCCAAACAGGTCCAGAAAAATTGGAATCTGTTTATTCTTAGTCACTGGTAAAGATGTTTTTAAAGTATCTATAAAGAATTCAAACCAGAAAGAAGTAATTGTCAATCATGTCCATAATTAATTTCACAATGCTCTTGAAATTGTATGTAATTTCTTACTGTTTTTTTGGGGATTCACATATTCACAACTCACATTTATACATTTTTATCTTTCATTCAACATGATGCAAATTAATTTTTAATAAATTTTTACTATAATTACAAACAGATGCCAATAATTCAAAATGAATATACATACACATATACAAATTTAATAGTGTTTAACATTTGTTATTTATTAGTTATGCTCCATGGTGTCCTGCATGTAAAACACTTGAACACGTCTGGGAAGAGTTTACATTATCCAGGAAAGATTTAAATATAAATGTTAAGAAGATAGATGTAACAGATTCTTCAGGTTTTAGTGGCAGATTTATGGTTACAGCTCTACCTACGATATATCAGTAAGTTCGTTATACTAATAATTTGTACTAATAACACAGCCACACAAAAAAAAAAAAATTTCGACGCAGATGGTGAGATTATGATTACTATATGTTTTTCGGGTCGCTGAATCCGAATCCGAGGTCAGTTTTACTCCTGCACGTCAGGGTTTTGACATAACCTCAAAAAACATAGTAAATTTGAATTTTCTAAACATAAATAAAAAGCAAATAACAGATTTGTAGTATTTTAATCATTTTCTTCACAAGAAAAACAATCACTAAAAAGGTTTCGCAAACCCATGATTGTCTTATGGATCATGATGCTTTCTGCTACATATGTGCTAAATTCGAAGTAAGTTATTTAAGAAAACCTGTTGATGTCGATATACGCTCAGCGTATGAAAAAATCTTCAAGTTAAAGATGGATCAGCTTAGCAACTGGGTTCCACATATTATTTGTGATTGTTGTAAAAGAATGCTCACTCGATGGAAAAAAGATCAAAACAAAGATTGTATTAAGTACTCTAGTCCAGCCATTTGGCAAAGTCCTACTAATAAGGAAGAATGTTACTTTTGTTTAAATCAAATAAAAGGTTTCAGTAAGAAAAACAAGCAGAAAATTGTATATAAAAGCACTACATGTGTGATTGCTCCAGTTTTAATTGAAAACAATACGTTGAAAACTAAATGTAACCGCGTATGTAAAGACACTCAGCCGATGGACATTGATGAACAGTTCTCTGAAACAAATGAATCTGAGAGCGATGACAACAATGACAGTGATACGGAGTATGCAGCTCATGACAAAAAACCACCAGTCCCGTCATTGATTTCACAGTTGGAATTGAATGATCTTATTCGAGAACTAGGTTTACCAAAAGATGGTTCCGAGCACTTAGCTTCATTTCTCAAAGCGAAAAATGTTTTAGAACCAAAAACTAAGATTTCTGTGTACCGTAACCGTGAAAAAGAGTTTCTAAAATTCTTCAGTAAAGATGAAAAGTTATCACTCGTATTTTGCACTGATGTTGAAGGTCTTATCAATGCATTGAAGGCGAATTGTTATAAAGCCACTGATTGGCGACTTTTCATAGATTCGTCTAAACAAAGTATCAAAGCAGTTTTACTCCACAATACAAATGTTTATGCTCCAGTTCCGATCGCACACTCAACTATCATGCAAGAGAAGTACGATAACATGCAAATTCTATTGAAAAAAATAGACTATAATAAGCACTTATGGCAGATTTGCGGAGATTTGAAAATCATATCAATGTTACTCGGACAACAATCAGGATTTACTAAATATCCTTGCTATTTATGTTTGTGGGATAGTAGAGATAGAGCAAAGCATTACGAACAAAGAAATTGGCCTGTAAGAGCATCGTTGACCACTGGTTCATATAACATCATTCACAAGTCGTTAGTAGATCCATCAAAAATTCTCATCCCTCCCCTTCACATAAAGCTTGGTCTGATGAAGCAGTTCGTTAAAGCTTTAGATAGAACAGGTAAATGTTTTCTATATCTCCAATCGAAGTTTCCAAAACTTTCTGAGGCAAAAGTGAAGGAAGGAGTATTTGATGGACCACAAATTCGCTCCTCGAAAGCTGTTCAAAGATGAAAATTTTACTAGTATAATGAACGGACTTGAGAAAAAAGCTTGGCTTAGTTTCAAAGACGTGGCACACAATTTTTTGGGAAATACAAAAAGTCCACAGTATGAAAAAATTGTTAATAATATGGTAAAAAACTTCGAAAAACTAGGTTGTTTGATGAATTTGAAATTACATTTTTTGCACTCACATCTTGACGAATTCCCCAACAACCTAGGAGATTTTAGCGAAGAACAAGGGGAACGTTTTCATCAAGACATAAAAGTTATGGAAACTCGCTATCAGGGAAAATGGGACGAACATATGATGGCAGATTTCTGCTGGAATATGAAAAGAGACTTACCGAAGGAAGGTAGAAAACGTAAAACATTGCATCGATCTTTTGAGGAGAAAAGAACTCGATATAGTTCGAAAAAAGAAAATGATTAAAATACTACAAATCTGTTATTTGCTTTTTATTTATGTTTAGAAAATTCAAATTTACTATGTTTTTTGAGGTTATGTCAAAACCCTGACGTGCAGGAGTAAAACTGACCTCGGATTCGGATTCAGCGACCCGAAAAACATATAGTAATCATAATCTCACCATCTGCGTCGAAATTTTTTTTTTTGTACTAATAATCATTTTGCCATTAATATAATTATTTTCTAGTATTCTGTAAATTTTTATTTTCTAGTGTAAATGATGGGGTATTTCGGCAGTAGAAGAGCCCGAGAGATAAATCCGCATTGATCGAATTTGTGTCTAAAAAGACATGGATGAAGGTAGATTCGATATCTAGTTGGAAAAATCCAACTTCATTTCATATGTCAATTTTAAGTCAATTTTTTAAACTCTCAAATATTATGTTTGCGTGTAAGTATACACGCACGCGCACATTTATGTACATTATTACATTACTATATCTGGTGCAAAAATTTCAATAGAACATTACTGTTAGAATATCCACAATCAACTTTTGGAAGATGTTGGATTACCTGTGTAGGGTAATTACTTGACATCATGTTGAATGAAAGGTAAAAATGTATAAATGTGAGTTGTGAATATGTGAATCCAAAAAAAAAAAACAGTATGAAATTACATACAATTTCAAGAGCATTGTGAAATTAATTATGGACATGATTGACAATTACTTCTTTCTGGTTTGAATTGACAATAAATACATTACAAAATACAATAAATTTTGCTAAACAGGTCGAGAAAAATTGGAATCTGTTTATTCTTAATCACTGGTAAAGATGTTTTTAAAGTATCTATAAAGAATTCAAACCAGAAAGAAGTAATTGTCAATCATGTCCATAATTAATTTCACAATGCTCTTGAAATTGTATGTAATTTCTTACTGTTTTTTTTTAGATTCACATATTCACAACTCACATTTATACATTTTTATCTTTCATTCAACATGATGTCAAGTAATTACCCTATCTTCCAAAAGTTAATTGTGGATATTCAAACAGTAATGCCAATATTGAAATTTTTGCACCAGATATAATAATGTAATAATGTACATAAATGTGCGCGTGTATACTTCCACGTAAACGTAATATTTGAGTTTAAAAAATTGACTTAAAATTGACATATGAAATAAAGTTGGAATTTTCCAACTAGATATCGGATCTAACCTTCATCCATGTCTTTTTAAACACAAATTCGATCAATGCAGATTTATCTCTCGGGCTCTTAGTACTGCCGAAATACCCCATCATTTACACTAGAAAATAAAAATTTACAGAATACTAGAAAATAATTATATTAATGGCAAAATGATTATTAGTACAAATTATTAGTATAACGAACTTACTGATATAGCCCGTAGGTAGAGCTGTAACCATAAATCTGCCACTAAAAAACCTAGAGAATCTAGATTCGATATCTAGTTGGATCTATCTTCTCAACATTTATATTCAAATCTTTCCTGGATAATGTAAACTCTTCCCAGATGTGTTCAAGTGTTTTACATGCAGGACACCATGGAGCATAACTAATAAATAACAAATGTTAAACACTATTAAATTTGTATATGTGTATATTCATTTTGAATTATTGGCATCTGTTTGTAATTATAGTAAAAATTTAGTAAAAATTAATTTGCATCATGTTGAATGAAAGATAAAAATGTATAAATGTGAGTTGTGAATATGTGAATCCCCCAAAAAACAGTAAGAAATTACATACAATTTCAATAAGAAATTACATACAATTTCAAGAACATTGTGAAATTAATTATGGATATGATTGACAATTACTTCTTTCTGGTTTGAATTCTTTATAGACACTTTTAAAACATCTTTACCAGTGACTAAGAATAAACAGATTCCAATTTTTCTCGACCTGTTTGGCAAAATTTATTGTATTTTGTAATGTATTTATTGTCAATTCAAACCAGAAAGAAGTAATTGTCAATCATGTCCATAATTAATTTCACAATGCTCTTGAAATTGTATGTAATTTCACTGTTTTTTTTTTGGATTTACATATTCACAACTCACATTTATACATTTTTACCTTTCATTCAACATGATGCAGATTAATTTTTACTATTGCTTGTCATAATATAGAAATATATTCAAGACTTACTTGGTTCTCATCTCTAACATATCTGTAAAGTTCTCTGTCATATTACTTTACTTTTCACTATCGTTGCTACTAATTATTAGGTGTACAACTTAATTCGGTCCGTTTTTTTGCTTGAAAAACGTATTGAAAACGGACCGAACTAAGTTGTACACCTAATACTTTTCACTATCCACTATCATTGCCACTAATAACCTATTCTTCTTCGCATATTTACTTTTCACTATCGTTGCCGCTAATAACCTAACTTTCGTTTATCGACGTCACTTACTGTCGATCGATTATTTTCGATCACACTACGATCGATCACACTTCCAGAGCATCGCTAGCGCTCTTGTGTCAAATGCCTGAACCGTACGGTCGACGACGGAGACCACGACGTTTCTTAAATGATATTTTTCACATTTGGACTTTGCGTCGTAATAGCTCGATTTGTAGAGCATGTAGCCCAAAAATAAAAACACTTTTCTTATACAAATCAACCCCGCTCTATCGATTAAGACTACTTAGAAGTCGATCCGTGGAGCGGGTATATGAAAACTCGAAATATTGAGTGCTCTCAACTGACCGTTTCGCGTAAAGAGACACGGGAGCGTCTTGTTGCTTACGCGGACTTAGCACAAGACACTACCGTGTCTCTTGATTATTCTGGAGCATATCACCTAAACATAGAAGAATATTTTTATAAAACAAAAGTAAACAAAACGCCAATTTTCACTAAAAAAACGCGCCTACATGAACGGCGGATAATTATGATCGAATCTGTTTTGTATATTGATAAATGTTAATACTACTACCCTTATAAAAATTTTTCACCGCTTTTACACCTCATATAGATCGTTTTTAGCCCGCTTTTAGCCCGTTTTTAGCCCGTTTTATCATTTTTATGTCCGTTTCTTGCACTCTCAAGCACACTCCCGCTAAACATGTAACTTTCTGGTAACGTCACATTTCGACTGTAATTAAGCAAATTTGAAACGTTTACATGTAACGGTAATAAAAGGTTCCGTAAACGTCTCAAATTAACGTTTTATTAGTGTCAGTTCGTAGAACGTACCAGAAACGTTGCTTTTCCGCATTTAATTTGTCAATTCGGAACGTCACAAATGAAATATTTTGTAAAGTTCAAGTAACATTTCGTATGAAACGTTTTCTTTGCGACTTTATTAACGTTGCTTCAATGCTAGCATTTACTATGTTTCTAAAACATTCATTTCGCTACGTACTTTAAACGTTTCATTCAAAACGTAAACTTTGAAAAACATTTCACTCCGCATTAACGTTATAAATGCGACATTATTAAAAGATTTAATTTTGCAGCCTCGTAAAGTCAACTCGCAATTTATCGTTGATAAATGGTCATAACTTTTTAACAAATTGCAATTTTGCAACAAATAAGTCTCAAAATATTACTCCTATTATTATAATTGTTTGATTGCGACCACTGGCGGCCTCCGCGTATCAGAAAGTAAAGGAACATACTGATGAACGCGGCAAATGTCGCGCGCTGCAAGCGGTTGCCACTCACCGTTTTGCTTTCTTGTTTCGCGCGTTATGATTGGTCGCTTGAGTTGCGACAAGGCGCGTGTGTCGAGCAGTCGGGGGGACTTGCCGCGTAGTGTGCAAACGTGTTGTGTTACAATCTTCTCGTATAATTAATTGTGTGCCGGTTGGTTTGTGCATTAATAAAGTTCTCAAGTATATAATAGCGTTTTCGACGTGATCGAATTCAAAACCTGGCTAACCTGGGTTGGCTTCGGTCACGTCAAAAACGCAATAATTCTGACATTATATTGTCCTCCCGCAAGGACGCTTCCTGCATAATTAACGCCCGGATAAGCGTATATTTCTGACAAAAAAGATCTATGACATCGCACACTCAGACTCCTGTTGCTGAGGGGAATCAGCATCAGTTACATGAGGTAAGTAACAAACTTATTTATAACCTATACTAACCTAAAAAATAATTAATATTTAACGTTTTAGAAAACTTATTGTTCCAAGTGCACACTCGCGCGAGCGAATTAGTAGAAAAAAATATGGGAAAAATAAATAAATGTTTTGTGTCCAAAAGACATATGCGTCGAATAGTCAGAAAAGAATTATTAGAAACTTTGTTGGTAAATCACAAATTAATTAAAATAAATGATAAATCACAAACTAAAACTGCATTCCAGTCAGCAACGCAAAAAGGAAATAGAAATGAAATAAATATTGAACAATTTGCACATACCGAAAATCAGTGTACTGCAGCATTTCCAACAGAAATAGATGAGGAAGAATCTATAAGATATATTGAAACGCTCGTCGATGATGATTTTCAATTACATAAATGTAACGTAGAATTTGACGATAAAGTTTCATCTGTGACTGAAGAGTTTGCACTTGATGCCACTAAACAATGGGTTCTGAAATATAGACATTTATTAAGCCAACGGGCCATTAACGATATGTTGCAAATTTTACGAGTGCCATATCCAAAGTTTCCTGCAGACTCGCGTATTCTTTTAAAAACACCAAATTCGTGCCCCTATGAAATAATTAATGTGCCCCCCGGTTTCTACTGTCACATCGGTATAGAGAATACAATTCGTAGACTCATCAATGACAGTATTAATATGCACAATTTCTTATTTCAAAATTCAGAACCAGTGTTACCCATTAGTATAAACATAGACGGATTACCTATTTCAAACAGTTCAAAAAGTCAATTTTGGCCAATTTTGATTTCTCTAGATGTAGATTCAGTTAGTCAAAATGCGTCAAAACCTTTTGTAGCTGGAATTTACCACGGGCACACAAAACCAGCTGATGTTAATCAATTTTTAAGTGAATTTGTTACAGAATTTAAACATTTGCAAGATAATGGATTTAACATATGCAATAAAACTGTTAAAATAAAGGCCAGTAAATTACTTTGCGATGCTCCTGCTAAATCATTCGTTTTATGTACGAAAGGTCACACGGGATTTTACAGTTGCACTAAATGTACTCAAAGTGGTACCTTTATTAATAACCGACTAGCTTTCCCAGATATCAATGTAGACTTACGAACTGATGCAAGTTTTAAAAACAAATTAGATGATGAATTTCATAAAGGTACAACTCCTCTTGAAAATATTAACATCGGGTTAGTTTCGCAAATACCCCTTGATGGTATGCATCTGGTATTTCTCGGTGTAATGAAAAAACTGATAACGTTTTGGGTACGAGGATCAAAAAACATTCGCTTCACTGACGATGAGAAAAAAGCCATTAACGATCAAATATTATTTTTAAAGAATTATGTACCTAAAGATTTTGGCCGCTTACCAAGAAGCTTAGATGACATAGAGTACTTTAAAGCTGCTGAACTAAGACAATTTTTGTTGTACATTGGACCGATCGTTTTACAAAATATGAGAAACAAGAACATGTATACACATTTTATGACATTATCATGCGCTATTCGTATTTTATGTAGTCCTGCATTATATTCAGTTTATAATGATTATGCTTTGCAACTTATTCAGTATTTTGTTCAAAAATATTCAGTTCTTTATGGTCCTGAGTTCATCAATCACAACGTACACGGCCTCATTCATTTACCTGCAGACTGCTTGTTGCACGGTCCACTTGATACATTTAGTTGTTTCAAATATGAAAATTTTCTGTACGAAATAAAACGAAAAATTAAAACAACAAAACACCCCTTACAACAAATTTGTAACAGACTAAAGGAAGAAGAGCAGAAAAAGAAACAGGACGACAAGACTTATCCGATTTTACATCAACAAAGTAAAGTGCAAATTATTGATAAGGAAAGATGTATATTTTACAAAAAAGTAGATATTGGAAAGTATGAATTCAGCACAGAAAATAAAGAAAATTGCGTCATGCTTAGAGACAAGTCTGTACTATGCGTAGACGGTATTTTCCAAAACACTAACACACTGGAAATGTTCATAACGGGAAGAAAGTTTACAGAATCAACAACGTTTTTTAAGTCACCCTGTTCTTCTGAACTATTTAATGTAGAACAGGTGCAAAATATTTCTGAAGATACGTATACTGTTAATATTAACGAAATTCAAGCAAAATGTGTAAAATTTCCGCACGAAAATAAGTTTATAATTATGCCATTAATTCATACACAATAATAACAAATATTTAATAGTAGTAATATTTAATAATAGTAATTAATAATAATATTTAATAATTAATTAATAATTACACAAAGAATCTCTGCCATTTAATTTTAATTAATATATAATACATCAATATAAAACCAGTAAATAAATTATACTTTGAATTTAAATATAAATTTTAATATAAAATTGAGTTAATATAATTATATGGTATACAATAAGAAGGTACTTTCACATTTTGCATTTACTTATTCTGATATTTTTATTTATTTTTATTACAAATAAAATTTGTGTTATTTCAGTTTATTTGGTCTGTAGTCGAATTTGCGGAGAATTTCGAAGAATCGACTGCAGTAGAAGTCGTCCCGACAATATGGGTAACAATTTTAAACAACGAAATTACATGCAAATGGCCTGGGAAAAACATCCGCAGGGCAATCAAGAAACGAACAGCCCCATTAAGTTCTTGGGAAACTTGGAATATAAGAAACATCTTTTTCCAAACTGGTAATCTTTATTGTAATTAATATTACTATTTTTATTTCAAAATACTTGTAAATATATGTAACGATATGTATATACACACATATACAGGGTGACCCATTTTAACTTAGGCAGCCAAATAACTCGAAAAATAAGCACACTACGAAAAAATGTTTAGAATCAAAATTTCGTCATTTCGAGGGGGACGTACAATGACGTTAAAATCAGCCCCCCCACCCCTCCCCCTGGGCGGTGAGGGGGGGCAAGTTTGAAATCTTAAATGGGAACCCCTATTTTTTATTGCATATTCGGAATCTTTGGCTAAAAACACATACAATTTGTCTGAAACATTTTTCTCGATTCATGATAGATGGCGCTGTAATCGACGAAATTCAATTTCTTCGATTTCTCTTACTGAGAACCCATGCTTACGATTCTGCAATAAATTAACAATAAAAATACTACGTTTTCATTGTTAATACTCGAAATTAGTCTTAAAACAAACTTCTCATTATTTTTTATTACTCATTAATTACTTCTCAAGAAACTGCTTTTAGCGTAACCTGCCCTTTAGGCAACTTGAATGGTCCGAAGTACCGAGACATTTTGGACTTTCCATCTGATGGAGTTCCTCTAAGTATCCCTCCAAAATTTTGTCCATTTAGTGCCAAAGTCACAAGTGTTTATGTATTTTTTTAACATTTGTACTCTGATAAAATTCTGGTAAAATGGCAAATTATACGCCTACAGAAGTAGTCGATATTCTTATAACCTTTGGTGAATGTGGTAGAAATTACAGACTTACTGCCCGTACTTATGCGGAGCGATTCCCAAATCGCCGCCATCCTACTGATCAACAAATTATAAACATTGAAAGGAGATCTCGTAATAATCCACTTCATCGCGAAAGGCGAAGGAATAGACTTCATAATAATAATGACCCTAGATTGCTCGCAGTTTTGGCTATGGTTCATCAAAATCCCCATATTAGTACCCGTCAAATAGAACGAGAACTGGGAATCCCTCAAACTACGGCACATAGATTGTTACGATCAGTCAATTACCATCCGTATCATATTACTCTGGTACAGGAATTAAGTGAGGCCGACTGCGTACTCAGAGTACAATTTTGTAGATGGGCTCTTGAGATGTTAGATCAGAATCCAGATTTTTTTAGTAATGTTTGTTTCAGTGATGAAGCAACATTCATCAGCAATGGTAGTCTCAATAGATCCATAATTGCCACTATTGGTCACCAGAAAATCCACATTGGTATCGTGAGGTGCTTAATCAACATCGTTGGAGTTTATATGTATGGGTAGGCATTTGCAATGGCCAAGTCATTGGACTCATTTTTTTGAACGTCCAATTAATAGTCCAATGTATTTAGAATTCCTCGAAAATGATTTGCCAGCATACCTAGAGAATGTTCCCCTTGCAGTTAGACTAAATTTATGGTATCAACAAGATGGTGCTCCTGCTCATTATGCTCGTATTGTACGGATGTTTTTGAATCAAAGGTTCCCAAATCGGTGGATAGGGCGGGGTGGACCAGTTCTGTGGCCTCCGAGATCACCGGATTTGAACCCCCTTGATTTCTTTTTATGGGGATACGTTAAAGATGCAGTGTATAGTGAAGCTCCAACGACAAGATTGAATATGATGGAAAGAATAAGAAGAGCTTGTGAAGCTATAACTCCTTTAATGCTAGAAAATGTACAACGTAACTTTCGCTGTCGATTACTGTTATCCTTAGAAAATAATGGTGCACACTTTGAGCATCTCCTCCATGCGGAGAGAGCTGATAACAATGCAATCTTGCCTTAACTGGTTGGGTCACCACACGACCTTGCCTTCACTGGCTGGGTCACTACTTGACCTTGCCTTAACTGGTTGGGTCACCACACGACCTTGCCTTCACTGGCTGGGTCACTACTTGACCTTGCCTTAACTGGTTGGGTCACCACACGACCTTGCCTTCACTGGCTGGGTCACTACTTGACCTTGCCTTAACTGGTTGGGTCACCACACGACCTTGCCTTCACTGGCTGGGTTACCACACGTTCAAGCACCCCGAATTGTGAGAGGCGAGGGGACTCACGTTAATCAAGCACCCCGAAGGGAACAGAAAACTGCTACGTCCACGTCGTTGTTCCTGGGTTACGCTAAAAGCAGTTTCTTGAGAAGTAATTAATGAGTAATAAAAAATAATGAGAAGTTTGTTTTAAGACTAATTTCGAGTATTAACAATGAAAACGTAGTATTTTTATTGTTAATTTATTGCAGAATCGTAAGCATGGGTTCTCAGTAAGAGAAATCGAAGAAATTGAATTTCGTCGATTACAGCGCCATCTATCATGAATCGAGAAAAATGTTTCAGACAAATTGTATGTGTTTTTAGCCAAAGATTCCGAATATGCAATAAAAAATAGGGGTTCCCATTTAAGATTTCAAACTTGCCCCCCCTCACCGCCCAGGGGGAGGGGTGGGGGGGCTGATTTTAACGTCATTGTACGTCCCCCTCGAAATGACAAAATTTTGATTCTAAACATTTTTTCGTAGTGTGCTTATTTTTCGAGTTATTTGGCTGCCTAAGTTAAAATGGGTCACCCTGTATATATATATGAATAATTTTGATTGACAGATGAATATCAGACTGCCGTAGATTTCGCAAAAAGAAAAACAAAAACTGATACAGATACGTCAGTGCCAGAAACTGGCCGAAGCAAAAGGAGAATAAAAAAGAAGAGCCAAAATGATTACACGAGCGATTTCAGCGATAATTCCCAAAATCATAGAATGACACCACCTCCGATGCTGTCTACCGTATTTGGTACGTTAGTAGTGCATTATTAATAGAACTAAATTAAGTAGTGCATTACGTTACTAATAGAACTGAATTCAGGAATTTAATTTTAATTTGTAAAGGGATACGAGTGGATATAATTTGACCACGTTCGAATTTTTTGAATTTTTAAACCACTGAAAACATCTAGAAAAATGAAAATATGCCATTTATAACCGAATATCGATTCCGGCTAACTATGCACAATTTTATACATTTTCACTTCACAATTTTTTCCAACACTTCTGGCTATGTGATGATGCAAACATAAGCCATTACAAATTTGTAGACACTTTAAAGTACTTAAAAAATAAAAGTATTTAACAAAAATAAAAAAAATCGACATTATCTAAACACCTGTAACTTAATTTTAGAAATTTGATCTTTAAAATTGTTCGCGAATCGCGAGTTTCAATCATTCCATTTTGATCTGCATAAGCAGAGATGATTGAGCGAAAAGTAATAAGAATTAATATACACTGTTATTTCTTGTAACATATTACGGTTTTAAAAATAGTAAGCTAAATTTTTTAAATATATAAATAAGAAAGTAAAAATGTATAATATAAATTCTTATATGAAATAAAAATAATATAAATATTATATTTTTTGTAATCAAGTAATTCTAATTTTGTTAAGTGTTGGTTAAAAATACGTTTACGTAATACATAAATAGCCTCTATTCAGTTTTACAAGTGAATACAGAAGTGAATATTTTTGCAACGATTAGATGAGTCTTTTTGCTAAATATTTATCTTTCAGATCCTGCAATCGAACGTAGACAATCAAGTGA
Organism: Crematogaster levior; assembly: GCA_901521435.1. Lineage (NCBI taxonomy): Eukaryota > Metazoa > Arthropoda > Insecta > Hymenoptera > Formicidae > Crematogaster > Crematogaster levior. Next base: position 17,794 of record CABEGB010001206.1, read on the forward strand.
AGTTCTACAGACTACAAGAAATCTGCCAGCAGATATTGACAACATTTTTCCAACCGTCAATAAAAAAATAAATGGTAATATAGGTGATATAGGTTAGTATTTTTTTAATGTTTATAAATAGAAATGTTAATGTTTTATCCTGAGTACTTATTAATTTCGTATTTATTTAGACTCAAACAATAACGATAATAAAGAAAATCAGATAGATCAAACGGATGATATAGGGGTTATGAATCGTAACAATAATATAAACAATACTGTAGATCTTGAAACCTACCCAACGGAGGGTATGTGAACGTATATATATGTATATTTAACATTCACATACACGTATTTATTGGTCGTAGTATATCTACGATAAATAACAAATACTATTTTAATATATCAAGATTTACTTTCCGAAGTTACACTTTTATAACATAAAATATTTTAATTCAACAGATTTAGGTCCGCAAAATATTGCTGCAAACGCATCTCCAATTCCGATAAGAAATAACTTATTCGCAGGAAACGTAATCTTTGAAGATTTTCCATCAGGTATCAATATTTATTGTTATTTTATTACTTAAACAACTACACAACACAACAGCAACAATAATAACAATAAGGTATGTAATAATATTTAATTGTAATTTTACAGATAGCCAGAATATAATTAAGATTTTAGAGAACACGATAGAGATTAAAAAGCTATTAAGACAACAAAATGAATTTGTTGAGCAATTAAAACAAAAAAACGACGAATCAGTAATATTTGCAGCAGCAGGTGCAAGATATAATAATTTTTCGACTATCCCTACAAAACCATTTAAAAAGCACCGAAAATTGCTGCAGTATGACACTTCATTGAAGAATGATAAAGATGGAAAAAAACAACTGGTAATAGTATATACACTACCCGTCAATGATTCGCCCCCCTAGGAAATAGAGACGGCGCTATAGATTTTTTATAGTTTATCTATAGCGTCGTCTTTATTTCCTAGCAGGAATGGGAACGAATCATTGACGGATAGTGTACATTCCCCACTTACTTATTTATACAATTAAAATATAATTGCATCGTATATTCAATTAGACATGTAAATTAAAAAAGATTGAAAAAATGTAAATAGCTTGTATGATGTCGATACTCAGAGAATTGTGCGGCCGAAAATACTTTTAACGTAATTGAATATTTTAACTTAATTTTACTGTACATATATACTGATATTTACAATTTTCTATTACATATTAATCTCTAAAGTATGTATATTGAAATATGTAATGTTTCGACATTATTCATATATGAAAAATGTAATATGTCGTTATAATTGTAATAATTATATGCTTCAGGAAACATTTTTCTATTTGCTTGGAGGAGACTCACCTCAGGATCAAATAAAACATAGCTTGGAAAAAATGTTTTCCAATAAATTGGCTATGAAATGTTCATGGAAAGGCCAGAAAGGAAACTTTGCCATAAATTCACTTCTGCTAATAGATATCATAAAAAGTAAGACTTTCTGCATTGACCTAACTTGAAACAAAATTATATAAATCAATTTATTAAACTTTAATTTTTTCTTGCGTTTTATAGAAGCTGCTCGAAAGCATTATCCGATGTTAACGGATAGACAATTTTTAAATCATGTTTCCGCCTGGTTTAAATATGCCAAAACACGTCATGATAGAGAGCAGGTACTTTTTTCATTCTACTTAAATGAATTACTATTTTTATACAGCTGAATTGATTTTGTGTCTTTTTTCTTGTCTTAGACAAAAGCACTTAGAAATCAGATCGGATAATTCAGTTTTAAGGAAATGTACATGAACTCATGTATGGCGTTCAGCCGATCCTGCAAATGCACTAATAGTGCAATATTAAAATAATAATATTTATGAAATTAATATTAATAATGCTCGTCTGTATTCAAAATAAATATAGTGAGAAAATTGCCTTTCACGAGCCATAAAAATTAACCGAAGCAATAAAATAAAATTTCAAATAAATTTAGTTTATTCTAGGTCATACGCAATTACAACGTTTCGGCTTACAAAGCCTTCTTCAGTGACACTGATATTTCGCCCTAACAACATCAGACATTAGATAAAAACAATAAACGATGATAAATCAAGTTCGTGGTGGTACTTATGTTCAGGTGAAACGCAACGCTGGGTTCGTCCTTGCAGGTTATTGACCTATCTCTCCAACTGTCAAACTGGATAGTTTTGTCCTCCACAAGATTGGATATGTCCGTGGGGTGCCCATTGGGGTGGAGTGTGTTCTAATAAGATTTTATCTTTATTGTGATGTAACTTGAAGGGTTGAATTGGGAGTAGGTAACAGTTTTCCGTAAAAATCTCTAATTCTTTATTCAGTTTGAGGAGAAGTTAAAATGCTCCAAAAACGATTGACAAACGAAAATTAATAATTGAACCTCGACAATGAATAAAAACTCCTTGTCCAAATTTTTTAAAAGATGTTATGGATATAATAAAAACTATCACGCATTAAATGAATAAAACTTATTAATCAAATTTATGTTAAATAAAGGCTTTGTTCGAGAGGAAAGGTTCATACGGATTACTTACCATTATTTTTGTTTTAAGACAATTTTTGTTTTAAGAACATAAATAATATAAAAATGGCAGAAACACATGCCTCGATACGGAACATGGCTGTACCGCTGCTAAAAAACTTTATTAACGATAAAAAACCGACATTCGGATCTGAAAAACAGGTCACAAACTTTCTAAAATGCACACGCGAATTTTCCAAAAAATACCCTAACATTATGTTCACACGTGCAGATAAGGGAAATGTCACGGTTGCATTGGAGAGAGATTTCTACGTGGCTGAACTTGAAAAGACATTTGAGGATGAAAACACTTATAAAAAGATTACCAAGAATCCCATTAAGATTTTAGAAAGAACTCTAAATAATAAATTAAAAGTTTGGTTTGAAAATGGATACATAACGAAAGCTGAATTCTTCCGGTTGAGATCAAGTGATTCCCTCCTACCCAAAGCGTATGGATTACCAAAAATCCATAAAGAACACTTATGCTTCAGGGTAATTGTGTCCTCACTAAATACAGCATTACACAAGATAGGGTCTTACTTGCAAAGAATTATAGCGGAACACACACCGAAACCATTCAGTTATGTAGAAAATAGTGAGGAGCTATACAAAAAATTAACAGGGAAAAAATTGGAGAGTTCTGAGATCGTTTTCTCTCTTGATGTCGTTTCTTTGTTCACCAATGTTCCCATAGAATTAGCCTTGAATAGTTTAGAAAAAAGATGGGGGTTTATAGAATCACACTCAAATATCCCGAAACAAGAATTCTTAAGCATGGTGAAATTTATTCTTGACTCTACCTATTTCACTTTTAATGGGAAACATTATAAGCAATGTTACGGTACTCCGATGGGTTCCCCCTTGTCACCCATAATATCCGACATAGTTATGCAAGATCTTGAAAGGGCGGTGTTGGACTCATTGGGTTTCGAGTGGAGCTTTTATTATAGATATGTAGACGATATCATCATGGCGGCACCAAAAGAAAAATTGGATGATATATTGGGAAAATTTAATGGATACCACGAACGTTTAGACTTCACTACAGAAATAGCTCAACATGATAAAATTAATTTTTTAGACTTAAACCTTATCAATCAGGATGGCATCTTATATATAGATTGGTTTCAAAAAAAGACCTTTTCGGGGAGACTGTTATCCTTCATATCGGAAAATCCGATTTCACAAAAAATAGGAATGGTGTATAATTTAACTGATAGAGCTTTATTACATTCACACCCGAGATTCCATGGGAACAACATACGCCTCTGCATAAATTTATTACTAGAAAACGGCTACCCATTGAGATTTATTTTTTACCATCTAAATAAACGAATACTTAAAATCAGCTCCCGACTTACAAAACAAGAGAATTCGAACAACACGATTATAAATTTGACTGAGGAGAGTAACAAATTTCTAATTCTCCCCTACATCAAGAATCTTACCATGAAAATAGGATCACAGATAAAAAAATCGGGCATAAGACTAGGTCTCAGGGGCTTGAATTGTTTGAACAACTTCATTAAGGGGTGGAAAGATAGAAATAGAAACGAAGAACGGAATAACGTAATATACAGAATAAATTGCAAGGACTGCGATGCTTCTTATGTTGGTCAAACAAAGAGACAGTTAGGTACACGTTTAAAAGAACACAAAGCGAATGCAAGAACCGACCCAAAAAATTTTTCAGTAGTCTCACAACACGCTGTTAAGTTGAACCATGTTTTTGACTGGGATAATGTGAGAGTCTTAGACACAGAAGGCAACTTCCAAAAAAGACTTACATCGGAAATGTTACATATAAAAGAGCAAAGAAACGGCATCAATCTACAGAGGGACTCGGAATTACTAAATGAGGCATATTTAGAGTTAGTGTCAGATCTCGCAAAATAAACCCTTTCCCTCCACTGGGATCCCACTTAGCCTCTTTATCCAGTCACATACATATCCCACCAAAAAAGAATGAGTTCCATAAGTGGTTACTAATTTATCTATTTATTCAATTATTTCAGTTATCTAAATTTCATTTAGCTGTGTACTTATTTAATTATTTATTTATTTATTTATTCAATTTACCTACTTGATTTTAATTATTGACTTATCCTACTTACTTATTTCATATTTAATTTTAATACTTTTTACTTTTTACCTTTACTCTTGGTTTTAATAAAATGACTAATTTAATTTGGACGGTTGGAGAACGAAAATCTGAGATCTTATTATCTAACTGACTTGATTTTGCTTTTAATCTTTAAGGTTGGTTTTATATAAAAAAGATTTTTTTAAAAAAATTTGGAATTTTAATTTTCAAGTTTTAAGTCTCAATTCTCATCTTCCTAGGATATTTAGCGACACCTTTACATTGATTGGTTAATTTCTACAGATGCTCCCACCAGTTAATCTTTGTTCCCACTCCCAATTTCCCCCCCCCCTCTCAGTCCAGTTGTGGTGACGTTGGGGTGGCATACATACAAATTCAAACTGTCATTAGAGATTTTAAGTTCTTGGAGATTAGACGCAATCTGAACACAAAAATCATGTTCCGGGATCAAAAAACTGTTACATCGATAGTCTTAAAACAAAAATAATGGTAAGTAATCCGTATGAACCTCTCCTCTCGAACAAAGCCTTTATTTAACATAAATTTGATTAATAAGTTTTATTCATTTAATGCGTGATAGTTTTTATTATATCCATAACATCTTTTAAAAAATTTGGACAAGGAGTTTTTATTCATTGTCGAGGTTCAATTATTAATTTTCGTTTGTCAATCGTTTTTGGAGCATTTTAACTTCTCCTCAAACTGAATAAAGAATTAGAGATTTTTACGGAAAACTGTTACCTACTCCCAATTCAACCCTTCAAGTTACATCACAATAAAGATAAAATCTTATTAGAACACACTCCACCCCAATGGGCACCCCACGGACATATCCAATCTTGTGGAGGACAAAACTATCCAGTTTGACAGTTGGAGAGATAGGTCAATAACCTGCAAGGACGAACCCAGCGTTGCGTTTCACCTGAACATAAGTACCACCACGAACTTGATTTATCATCGTTTATTGTTTTTATCTAATGTCTGATGTTGTTAGGGCGAAATATCAGTGTCACTGAAGAAGGCTTTGTAAGCCGAAACGTTGTAATTGCGTATGACCTAGAATAAACTAAATTTATTTGAAATTTTATTTTATTGCTTCGGTTAATTTTTATGGCTCGTGAAAGGCAATTTTCTCACAATAATATTTATCTTATAAATATTAGAAATATCTTAAAAATACATGTTATAAATATATAATAATATATCTTATATAATTGATGTTTTATATTTTTTAATTTTATCACAAAATATTGTTGTATGTGTATGAAAATAAATGTAATTAATATGCGAATAATTTTTGTTTTTCACTGATCGTATTATTACGCATGTAACGAATGTATAAAGCCCAGTCTACAATGAGTCATTAATCGTTAATTTGCAAATGCCATCTCTTATGCACTCGAGTGTCCTAAGTCGTAAGTCATAAGAGATGGCATTTGCAAATTAACGATTAATGACTCATTGTAGACTGTGCCTTATACATTCGTTACAAAAACGTTGCAAATTAACCATAAAGCGGAAAATAAGTTCCTGGAACGTTGTATAAAGAACGTTGTATAAACGTTGTTTTTGGAATGAAAGTTTGTAACGTTTCCCTAACGTTTCATGCAAGTTTTACAAACGGCGCAAAAAACGTTGTAAATGCGACGTCGCACATATAAGGTTTTTCAAACGCCTAAAACACGTTGCAAGTTCGACGTCGCATATGTAAGGTAATTGAATCGGGACATTTCTGGTTCCTGAAATGTTACCAAAAGGTTAATACAACCAAATGTAAAACGTCGCACGGCTATATTGCAATGTTACAAAAACGTTTTTGCAACAGAATATTGTTTAGCGGGCTTAGTCTATTGCGAAAGAGCATGACAAGTATACGCGAGTATGTGTATGAGTATTTTTGAGTGGATTGTCCGTTTTTAACACTCGTTTCAGTCGATGAGTGACAATACGTTAATACGTTCCTTTTTTACTCACAAAGATGAGGACGAAGTAGGTTGTCCGTTTTCAATACTCAATTTTCCGTTGATGAGTAACAACACGTTAGTACGTTTCTTTTTTACTCACAAGAAAATATCCGCGGATTGTCTCTAAATTGAAGTACATTTATTCTACAAACTTAAAAATATGTCCACGAATTTTTATAATTTATATAAATTTATATAAATGTTTTAAACTACTATAAATAAATGAACAATTATAATGATTGATTATTTGATTATTTTATTTCAAAAGCTGCGTTCCAATATTCATTGCAAATATTGAAAATCTATAGTTTACGTCACATACACTATAGATTTTCAGTACTTGCAGTGAATATCGAAACGCAGCCAAAATGTGCTATGTGAGTATTTATGAGTGCTAAACGAGTATTTTTTGCTCGTAGCTAAATGTACGTTTTTACACCTCAAATTTACACACAGCACGTATTTACCACTCAAAAATACTCATAAGAATACGTTATTACCACTCGTACACAATCCGTTTTAACCACTCATTTTTACGGAAAATTGCCCCTTTGCGCCCTAAAAAGGGATCGTGCTCATTGAATCAAATGTACGTTTTTACCACTCAAACTGACCGTTTTCGCGGGTCAAAAACGGGCCAAAAACGGTGAAAAATTTTTATAAGGGTACTACAATATTATACTGTTTAAATATTTAGTTACTTATTTTAACTTGTTTATTAGATATATAAATATAATATTTTATTTTAATTTTCGACAAAATTGACAAATTATAAACAAGAACTTTGCTGTTGAAATTTTTTTCAATTAAAGCTGCGTTCCGAAATTCACTGCCAGTATTGAAAATCTATAGTTCATGTTACGTATACTATAGAATTCCAGTACTGGCAATGCATTTCGGAATACAGCCTAAGTATAAAATTCATGTAAGAAGCGAATCCAAATAGTATCGAATTGATATTGTTACACTCGCGCGCACTCCTAAGCCGCACTCGCGCTCACGGTTCGCAGCACTCACGCGGGAAAGAACAACTCAGAAATGTATAAAAGCGAACGATTTATTATAGAATTATAGATACAGACGTCAAAGCGGCTTGACAGCCCGTAAACAACTCCGCGCCTAGCAACGCGTAAACAACCGTCGCTAGGGGACGAGATTCATACTCCGATACACATCTTCACTGCGTACCGGGTGTCCAGAGTAGACGCGGGCGCAACACTATCGAAATGATGAAATATCGATATTTTACTACAAAACATAAAATTTGCTTATTTAAGATCTTGATGATGAATACATATCACAAACCCAGTTGGCAAACAAAATTCAGTATAACTCAAAAAGGATTCATGGATTGAATTCCTTTTGAATTCATAAAAAAGAATTCAATTTGAGTTCATAAAGGGTTCACTGAACTTCTATCGAATCCGTAACAATGTTTTTACCGACTCCTGAATTAGTCATCAAGAGTTCATAAAGCATTCATAAATCAATCCTGCTATGTCAGGTAAAATGAGATCTTAAAAAGTTCGTAAGACACTCACTTTTCTTTGAAAAACTTTTAAACAACTTTATACTCTATAAAATTGATTAAAGTAAATTTAATAATAAAATATTTTTTTTATACAATGCCGAATACGTAATATGATAAAACTACAGTGGATAGAAGGTAAGTATAAACTTTTTATTACAATACTTTGACATATCACACTATTTATTTTTAAATTTCGCGCTTTATATCGATATATCGAAAATGCGAGAGGAAGAAGAATATATCGATTATAATATATACTATAGTTATATATCAACATAACTTGTGCTTATTTCCATTTTAAACTTTTTAATTTACCCGCCTTTAAAATCACGTGATTAGACATAACAAATCAGATCGTTTGAATCATTTCTTTCAGATGAGAAATTCAAAACATAAACTTTTTAAGAACTCATTATGAACTAAAATTACCTGACATAACAGGAACAGTTTATGAACTCTATATGAATCCTTTTGGTTTAGATTAAAAATTCATAAAGAATTCATGAAATTTCCTGAGTTCTAAATGAACTCTTTAAGAATCATTATTGCCAACTGGGAAATAATATTTATTTTTAAAAAATGTCATAAAACATTTCGAAATAAACTTTAAATTTCGATCATTATTTCGATTCGATGAAATACCGATGATTCGACGTCGATTTGATGTCGATTCGATAGGTCATTTCTCGCTGGGAACGGACGAATAATTGCCACAATATCACAGAACATTATATCAAAATATGTTATATGGTAAGGATGTCATATGGTAAGAAGTTCTGTATTTTATCTCTTTTTAACCACATAGAAATTAAGAAAAGCTTTAATCAGCGCTCTATGAAATTCAATGATTGGGTTCTTCCTTAATCTTGTGTGAAGTATCATCAAATTTCTGTGTAAAATTGGTATTTTATTGTTTTCATGTAATCATGCTTGTATGTATGTATAATACAGACGGAATGACTTAAATGAAACTTAAATAAAACAGTTGTTTATAATTTTAAATCTATAATAAAATTGATTTTTGTACTTTTATTCCAAGAAACATTTACTGAATTAATATTGAAAAAAAAACTTATCTGTTAACGTACTATTGAAATCTCTCAAGTAAGTCAACAAACCATATGAATAACCAATTCAATAATTAAAGTGAATTTCAAGTATTATCTCATCAAAGTATATTCACGAGTTAAATCACAATAAGTACGATCTTAAAATTTAATATTGAACTCAGTAAAATTTTAATATCATACATTCAAGGAAACTTTAAGTTGTACCCATACAGCACAGAAGCTTTCAGCAACATTGTTGCAATATTACAATATTGCGAGTTGCAATGTAATATTGCAGAGACGTTTCAGAAACATGCAATATCAATATTACGCCGAAATGTTCCAGTAATGTTGCAGAAATATTATAAAATTTTGAGAATATACATATTAAAAAATATGCATCGAGTGTTCCAATATACGTGCAACTTCGTGTAAGAAGACATTTGTGTCCCTGTGTGTATATAAATAACTTTATGTTATGTTTTTGAATTATATTTACTTTAATTATATTTTTGAACAATATTGTACAATTTTGAACAGTTTTGTGAGATTTAAATATTTACCTTTGTGTTCAATATTTATACTAAAAATTATATGATAATTTTATCATATAACATGGTAATATTGCAAGTTACAATGTAATATGACAGACATTTCAGAGATATAATTGTAATATTTCACCGGAATAATCCAGCAATATAAAATATTAGCAAGTTGGCAATGGAAATTTGATTGATTAGGTCGATCATTATCAGTCTCAAAAGTAGAGCGCAGTACAATTATACAGTTATTTTGATTCTAAAAGATCTCAGTTCGCGGCGGCTCGCGAATCTCAGTGGTTCGTAAGCCTCCAAGAAAGAGCTTACAATTTTTATATAAGGTTTTTAATATTTTATCAAAATACGATTGAAGATATGAGTTACAATGTAGTTTTTTTCAGCGTAGTTTTTACTTTAAAATTAAATACATAATTACAATGAAAGGTAGTAAAATCATGAAATAAAACTAAGCCTTTTTTTAGAGCTAAAAAACATATGTATATATCAAGTAGCCAAATTAATTACAGTCAATACATTAAAACAATTCGCAAAGGTAGTAATTTCATATGTTTGACACATGTCACATCGATATTTGAAATTTCAACGAATAATTAACATTTACATCACACGTAAAAAATGACGATATTTTAAAGTCACATTTTATATGTGATGTCTGCTAATCACAATATTACTCATTCATTAAAATTTAAAGTAACCGATATGACATATATGTGTCAACGTATGAAATTACTGTCTTTCATTATAATATTACACTATCTTTCAGTGTAATGTTGATATATCGTTTTATTATAACATTTCGGAAAAGATATATTGTAATATTGCTGGAATGTTTCATTGAAATGTTTGAATTTCTCAGAGCGGACATCTCAACATTGCCGTAATCTTGCAGCAATGTTGTGGAAACATTTCGCAACCTCCACGCAATATCACAATATTTCTGAGTAATGTCCCATTGTTCCTGCAATTTTTCGGTGCTGTATGGGTAGCATAATTAAAAAATTTATATGTTATAATTTATATATGTTATAACTTGCGTAAAATTAGTATGAATTGCAATTAGTATATGCATAATTGTTCATGAATTTTAATAAAAATTCAGTATAAAAATTTCCAAAAAATTTATTTCTTTTTTAACAGAATAAATATTTTTTATTTTTTATAAAAATTTTATTTATTAATAATTTGGAAAAAATCAGAATAAGAAGAAAGATATGTAATTCAAAATTAATTTTAATTTTTATCTTTACCTTGTATTATTATTTCAATATTTTTTAAATTTAAGAAGCCGTTAATCTAATAATCAATAAAATTATTTGATATTCTTTTCCTTCCTTCTTTTTTCTATTTTAGAATTTTATTTTTTAGATAAAATAGTTATACAATAAAATTAATATATTTGTCACGTACGTTTATGTTACACGCATTTTATTCGTTGTTTTGCATTGTTGCTAAGTTTCAGGAGATAGATATAAACAAGAATAAGATTTTTTTAAAATTTAAATAGTAAAGATCAATTTTTTCCTAAATTATGTGGTAAACTAATTATATTTTATAGTCTATGTATTCATTGGATATTCAATTTCCATTAATATGTTTTTTATTTCAACCCTGTTAATAAATATTGTAATAGATAAATAGTCAATGTGCGCATTGTTCATATAAGAATATGTCTTACACTTATGTGTTATGTTATGTTTATATTTCATAATAATTATCTTGAAAACAGTACGCAGTAAATTTATGACTTTAAATTTTACATATAATGAACAAAATACATTAATGAACGTTTTAGCAAAATATTATGACAATGGTTATCTTTGAAATTCTAACATACATCTTTTGCTGCTAACCAGAGATTAATTGACTCCTTATCTTTTTTCTATATTATTATATTATCTAGAAAGAGACAGAGAATCAATTAACCTTCAGTTTTCTTCAGTTAACTTTAGTAGTCACAGAATGAAAAACCAGGCTATATTGTTTTCTAGTAGAGTACTATCTAACTATACTACCGACCGAAGTTATAAGAATCCCACGTAAGTTTTAAAGGATATTTTAAAACAAAACATCATAAATCGAAAACATCGTATGGACATCATCTTTTTGATAATTCTACGAGATATCTTTGGAATTTTAAGATAACTTCACGTTGTGAAGTTCCCTGGAGAAACTTTCTTTGAGTTCAAAAAAGGTGTCGCCGCATCGTATTGGCATCGTTCAGTCGAAAGGCATTTAAAAGCGAAACAGGTGAAAACATGCAAAAGAGACGCAACGTGGCGCCTTCAAAAGCGAGAAATTTCAGTGAAAGAGTCTTGTCCAGTGATAGTACTTTCGAGGTCAGTAGACCATCTATTTACGTTAGTGTGTGTGCGCGCGCGTAGGTCCAACCATAAACCTTAAATCGTTATTTATGATTATCTTAGCATGTCTTTTTGTGTAGACACATAGAATCTTCCTCAGCGGCGTAGGTTGTTTCCCCTTGACGAGGTACGCATGTTACCAATCTGATCGCCATCCCTTGATTCGCGTGAAGCGATAACGATGTCGTCTCATACGAAGCTATTCCGACGAAGTTGAGCTTTGTTCTCCCGGAAGCACTGGAAAGGGTTTTAAAAAGTTCTCATCTCTTCGTGTGAGATACGATTGGCAACTTCGAGACTTCTCAGAGTTTTCAGGATATTTAGAAGATGCACGTTGTTCCAGATGACACGAACATTCTTTCAGTTTTAGGATTAATCGAAGTAATACCTAGACTACGTCACTGGTGAGGTCCCCGTGACACAGATCAGTGGCGGCAACTATAACGGTATCTGCTGACGTGACCTACTCTCGACGAAGTCGCGCTCTCTCGGTCTTTCCTCCTTCGCCTTCTCTTCAATTCGTGTCCGGTGGACTCTCCTTTCGTCCAGGGCCGAATATCCAACAGGGCCTGCATATGATGCATATTCGATCATCACACGAGGACACACGAGGCTCAAATGGGAGTCCGCACTTGTACATTGCTCTATTTTTGATGAAAAGAAGATCTGTTATCTCTCCATCGTACAAAATCAAAATACAGAAATTGGATATACCTTTAGAGAGGTTGACTATTATCGTGACAATGTTCTAAAGTTCTCTTAATCTTACTCTTTTTCTCATAGTTATCTAAATGAGATCACCCTTTTTCAATAGCTTCCGCTCCAGGAAATCTCGTCTGAACGATCACGGTCGCATTTCACTCGAACAGAAATCTGGAGAGTTAGGAGAGTTAGGACATGGCGAGACAAGACGGTCGGCCGCCACTGCTACACGTATAGCATTTCTCCCGTATGCTGGCGGGTTATACTTTTTCTTCCACGTGAGGAGCATCGCCACGGGTCGCCTCGTTGCATGGGTGGACGGTCAACCGGGTCCGCGGCTGATTACGCAGTAATGAAAGCGGCTTGCTTGCACGCGGTAGGTAGACAGGAGCAGGCCACCGTCTGTCATGTGGTCTTCTTTCCATCGTTTTTATCGCATGTTTTCTGCCGCATTCTCGCGTCGAGGTCGTCAATGAGACCGACAACAGTTGTCGCCGTTGTTCTTCGCGTACCCTAATAGGGTGACTACGCGTAAGTGCAGAAACACGTGAGAAGCAGATTGAGTGTTAGTTGTCACAGATCCCGCGGGTTTAACCGCTGGATCAGTCAAGAACCCTCCGCGAGTTATGAGAGCAATTGCGCCCTTTGTTCTTCAGGTGAGCGCTTGAATGAACGGCGAATACTTACATCCTTGTTTTCTTTCGCGAACACGAGTAACGGATTGATTTTGGTATCGTTCGATTATTCCTATCTTTATTTCCAATTATATACCGTTTAAACTGAAATAATGTACAAAACCGTTTATGAAAAATTATGATGTATGTATTATACTTTAATATACGCTTACAAGGGACATGTCTGTCCGGAAATTATTTGATTCTTCTTGAAATATATCATTAAACACATATTGAAAACCTAAAAGACTCATAGAAATATAATTTTATAAAAATATTAATGTATATTGAAAAATATTGAATTTTTGAAATATTTAAATGCAGTTATAAAGTACATAAAAAAACTACTTTTGTCTGAAACTTTTTATGTATATATTTTTGTCTATCTACCATTTCAACAATAGTTGTTTAGAATCAAAGAAAAGCTTTAAAGGATTTTACTCCCTTAATCTCAAAATCAATAAATATAAAAAAGATATGTTTAGATAAAGAAAAGATATGTTTAGATTTTTACGTTTATCAATATATTCCAAGGAGAATCAAATCGGTTGCAGACATTTGTGATATGTTTCTTATTAGTCACATGCTTAGAACTAATTGTAATCCATCAGTGTTTTTCATAAATGATTTCACATTCTACATTTGACAATTATTTTAATTAAATAATATATAATTGAAATAAATATAATAATATATAACAATAATAATAACAATATACAGGGTGTCGCAGACCACCCATACCAGCCGAATATCTCGAAAACTGAGCGCGGCAGACAAAACTGTTTCAGATAAAAGTTGTAAGGTTTCATGTAACGCATTATGTAGCAATATGAATATGACCTTGGAGAGTGTTGTCAAGGTCATATGAAAATCACCTTGAAATTTTTAAATGGAAACTTTAACTTTTTATTGCATTCTTGTAGCTTATCTCGAGAACTTTTTAAAACACTATAATTAAGTTATTTTTCATTAAGTACTTTCCAAGTTATGAGGCTTGAAGACACAGTATTTTGACATAAAATACAAAATATCTTGAGAAACATTGAAAAAAAAATATGTTGCCAAACACTACAAGTATATACTTTGCAACATATTTTTTTTCAAATCAACCATATGTTTTCTTTACACCAATTGATTGATTTCATTATTCTATGCAAAAAGTATCAAGATAAGATTATCAAAAACTGAATGTTTCTCAAGATATTTTGTATTTTATGTCAAAATACTGTATCTTTTAAGCCTCATAACTCGCAAAGTACTTAGTGAAAAATAATTTAATTATAGTGTTTTGAAAAGCTCTCGAGATAACCTACAAGAATACAATAAAAAATTGAGGTTTCCATTAAGGGGGCATATACACCTAGAAGGCAAAAAAACTGTAATTTTCTGGAATTTTTTTCTGGGAAACTGTTAGAGTTATCGGATTGTGGTTTTATTTAATTAAAAATATACATTTTGAAGAAATTTCATGATTTTTTTTATTAACAAATCTCACAAAATATCGGAGATATGGCGTCGTGAAAAGGCAACCCTGAAAAAATCACCCAAAACGGTACAGATATATCTTCGCCGAAAATTAACTAAAAAAAAAAATGACATTGAATATTAAAATATATAATAATATTTTTGACGTATCGTAGCCAATTTCAAAAATATCAATTTTTGACAAAATGGCGGGTGTTTAAATTTACGTATTAAATTAACGTAGCGATTTTTAAGACAAAATCCGTTCGTTTCCTTGTCCCCCTCCCAAAAAACTATGAGTTCTAAAAACCCTACGATACGCGATAGGTAATTATGTGTAGAATAACCACTATAAATTTCAAGCAAATCGGTTCAGTGGTTCTCGAGATATTTCTGGTACCAGTTTGAAAAATGTCCTTTCGAGAAAAACACGTTTGAATATTCAACATACGTTTTTGTTAAAAAAACAATTTTGAAATTTTTTTAACTTACACAGAGTCGTCAAACCTTTCCAGGCCCATAACAAGTCCTTTGCAGTAGATGCGATGCCAAATTATCATCTAAATTTTAGGACGAGCCGAGGTCCAACTACAGCGTCTCAGTACATTGGCGGTGCGGCGCAGCGCGGCGCCAATATACTGTCAGAGCTATAACTTTGTCATTTTTCAAAATTTTGACTTGAAATTTGCACCAGATATTCTCGAAATATTAAACTTTATGAATATGTATAAAAATTAAAAAATTAAAAAAGAAAGAAATCAATAAAAATTCAATATCATTAACGTCTGATTTTTAGATGAGATTAGATGTTCCTGTTAGGAACTTGTTGATTGATTCTTTTCCATCCAGTTTTCGTTCGTCTCGTTAATTTTTTTTTCGGAAAATGAAGCGTCCGGTCGAGTAAAGAGAGATGTAAAATGTAAAGTTAATTACTCATGTTACAGGTAATCGCATTACAGCTGACAAGATGCCAGGGCGGCAGTGGTGGCGGCGGCGGGCCAAGCACGTTCGGATACGATGCCTCTTCGGCCTGCAGCAAGCCATACTCGCGCGTGGGACGTGAGCACCACGACAATCTACCCTGTGACTTTCGCCAACAGAACTATTGCACGATCGCCGGTAGCTCTTATCCTTGGTACTTCATCTCATTTGCGCTTCTTCCACTCTTAGCGATCGAATCTCTCCTCGAGACTTTCGCCCGTTTGACATTCGTACGCTCACGCGCGCACTTGATTTGCCCACAGCGAAAGTTTTGACGTCGTCAATCGTTCAAGTAAACGAATCACAGTGGATCAAAGTTTTTTCGATAGATATCTGAAATTTGAAAGCGGCAATTAATAAGTACATTCTTCTGAGTCTTCTCCAGCTTTTTATCAAATGTTTAATGTTATCAATGAAATTTTATTTTGAATCTAGTTCAAGCAATTAACTTGTTTTTTGTTTTTCCACTTGTCTTCGTATGAATTAGAATGGGTGGAAAAAATAAGGCAACAAATTCCATATAAAATTCTATATAAAAAAAATAAAAACCTTAAAAATGAAAAATAAAACAAAATATACTTTTGATAATTGACTTTTTTAATTTATCTATTTATAAATTCTATATGTACTATTTCGGTTGTTAGTTGAAATGAAATGTATTAACTTCTATACATTCTTAAAGTTCTTTAAAAGAAGATTCACTGATTTCGAAGTTCCCTTTTGTCCACTTAGATTTCGATGTTCCCTTTTGTCTACTTTGTAGCACAGAGTTATGTTTCTGTTCGTTCGCAGGCATGCAGTACGTCGGTTTGTGCAAGAAAATCAAGGGTTGATGAGACGCATGTACGGCGACGAGAATTACATCAGTGTTCTTCGAGCGGAATTCGAAAAGAACGATATCGAGCTAAAATACGATGAGTATCATCATCATTTCGCCGATGATCTGAGGTAGCTTTCTCACACAATTCCTTTCGACGATTTTATTATTAGTTTTTCACTTTAATTTTCAAATATAACTTTAACATATCTTAACTCTTTGTTATCCAAATACCTACTTTATAAGATTTTATTTTACTGAATCTTAAATGGAAGCTTTTGAATTTATCGATTACAAATTTAAAACCAAAATTTAAAAAATAAAAATGGTAGTTTCAACGTGATAAAAAAATTTAAGATTTTAATTGTACGTAACTAAAATTTTTATGCGTAAGAGTTGTGTGTCGTGATTTTCAGACAATATGATGATTACGAATTTATCGACGATGATCGAGCAAAGGTTAATGAGTATGAAGGTCGCGGATTTACCAGCCGCTCTTTTGATCCCATTGCCAAGCGAATGAATAAGTTCTCGAAGCTCAGCGAATACACCAGACCGCATTTCAGGCCTGCCGAACGGACCACCAGTTCAATCGTTCCTCCAAGTACAACTATCTCTTCAATTTCATCTTTGACATCGACCAGCGCCACGACTCTAGTTATGCGTATGTCATCAATGACGCCTGCGTCTTCTGACACCGTTATGAGCACGGAGAAGATCGTAACATCAACTTTCCCAAAGTTTCTAAATACCACTGCTAAGATTACTGATAATCCTGCGATGAATAGCACGATGATAACGACGACAACAACGATGTCGACGGCAGCGACGACGACGACATCGCCATCGCCATCGTCATCGTCGTCGCCATCATCGTCGTCGTCGTCGCCGTCGTCGTCGTCGCCATCGCCATCGCCATCGCCATCGCCGTCGTCGTCGTCGTCGTGCCGCGTTGCGTCGTGCCATCGCCGTCATTGTCGTCGCAGTCGCAGTCGTCGTCGTTGCCATCGCCGTCGCCGTCCCCTCCACCACTATCGCCATCGTCATCGTCGTCGCCATCGCCATCGCTATCGCCATCGCCATCGCCATCACTATTGCTATCACTATCGCTATCGCTATCGCCATCGCCATCGCCGTCATTGTCGTCGCAGTCGCAGTCGTCGTCGTTGCCATCGCCGTCGCCATCGCCGTCGCCATCGCCGTCGCCATCGCCGTCGTCGTCGCCATCGCCGTCGCTGTCGTCGTCGTCGTCGGCCATCGCCATCGTCATCTCCATCTCCATCGCCATCGTCATCGTCATCGTCATCATCGTCGTCGTCTTCGTCGTCATCGTCATCGTCATCGTTATCGTTATCGTTATCATCGTCATCGTCATCGTCGTCATCGACGCCGTCATCGACGCCGTCGTCGTCGTCATCGTCGTCGACATCGTCCGGTGTCGTCATCGTCATCGTCATCGTCATCGTCATCGTCAAACGTTACTGTAGTCCAGATTGTCAAGGAACAAAATTTCAGTATTAATGAGATTCCTGGGCAGAACGACAGAATCGATGAGGAATTGGAGGAATCAGAACCAGAAATAGTAGCGTATTCAGAAAAAATAATGATCGAAGAGTATACCACCTTAGAATCTGCAACGACGATGGGTGTCCCTACAGAATTGCTGATTAATCAGGAAGAGAAGAAGGAAGAAGCACTTGGCACTGCTGCAAAGATCACAGCACATGAAGAGCTAATAGCCGCAGAAAGTCATGAGCAACAACAATTTAGACCGCGTCCTGAGTATCGACCATCAAGCATGATCGAGACATCAGCGAGTACTGGGGGACAGCTTTATCAAGATGTCGCAGCGAAAGATCAACAGAAACCGTCGGTGTTGCAGCTTAGTGGGATGTAAGTATATTAATTTGTTTTGTAGTAATAAACTGACAAGGAAATGTCCCCCTCTGATGATGAGTTTTTAATATGTTGTTTCTAGTTCAAAGTAAGAGATATACATATATTTTTTACATACGTGCACAATTACATGTTTAGAAGATAAAATACTCCACTGAAAAAATCTTTTTCTTCTTTAAGGTGATGAAACTATAAAAAATAGAAAACAGTTTTAATTAATTAAAAGTTGAATGATTTTAAGAATACTTTAAAATTATGAGAAAAAAATTTTGTATCTCTCCATTTTTTCAAAATTTTGAAAATTTTTTTATCACAAAATAAAAAGTTATTTTTTATTACATTTTATTTAGTCTTTATTTACATTTATTTACTTATTGATTATTATCAAAATCGGTCATGACTCTTTTTAATATTTATTCTTACGCACGTTTCTCCTTAAACTTATATATATATATATATATAATATATATATATATATATATATATATATATATATATATATATATATATATACAATATTACGAGAAAAATCATCTAAGCCTCGATGATTGAGTTACCTCAGACATCCACCCTAGATGATCAGAAAATTCCAGGTTCGAATCCTGGTTAAAGTGATATTTTTTTCACAACCTATTTTTTGCTGTAAATTGGGGAGAAAGAATTTAAAGGTATTAATTAGTATTAATATCATTAATATTCAATTTAATTCTTTGTATACATTTCTAGCTTTGAGCTAAGATTTCATCTGTCCCATAGTACAGCACACTGTGCTGTAATCTGTTAAAAATACATAAAAAAATACATAAAAAAAATTTTCACGAATAATATTATTTGGCACAAAGATCCAGTCTGACCGTAAATTGGCATTTTATTTGCACTTATTGATATTTTATTATTCAATCATGTATAACAAAGTTGTGTTCAAAAAACCGTTCCAAAAAATAATTACAATCGCCTCTCCTGTACATAATAATAATAATGATAATAATTACAATTTTTACTGCAATGTACGATACTTCTAAGATAAAGTACAATATAAGCATAATCGAAACAGAAAAATAATAGTATATGTAAATAGCAATTGACATCAGCTGTACAATACTGTTATTGAAGAGTCTGTCAGATATATATGTGAATAATTAACGTAACAGAGATGTTACTATAAACAATAAACACATATCAGTCACATATGCACGCGTGCACACACACAAAATGTATACATTTTAACTTTGAGCCAACTCTGATACTGAGCTTCCTGTTGTGGGTTGCGGTAGTTCTTATAAATACCTCCCCCTTATAAAAATTTTTCACCGCTTTTACACCTCATATAGATCGTTTTTAGCCCGCTTTTAGCTCGTTTTTAGCCCGTTTTATCATTTTTATGTCCGTTTCTTGCACTCTCAAGCACGCTTAGTCTATTGCGAAAGAGCATGACGAGTATACACGAGTATGTGTATGAGTATTTTTGAGTGGATTGTCCGTTTTTAACACTCGTTTTTCAGTCGATGAGTGACAATACGTTTATACGTTCCTTTTTTACTCACAAAGATGAGGACGAAGTAGGTTGTCCGTTTTCAATACTCAATTTTCCGTTGATGAGTAACAACACGTTAGTACGTTTCTTTTTTACAAGAAAATATCCGCGGATTGTCTCTAAATTGAAGTACATTTATTCTACAAACTTAAAAATATGTCCACGAATTTTTATAATTTATATAAATGTTTTAAACTACTATAAATAAATGAACAATTATAATGATTGATTATTTGATTATTTTATTTCAAAAGCTGCGTTCCAATATTCATTGCAAATATTGAAAATCTATAGATTACGTTACATACACTATAGATTTTCAGTACTTGCAGTGAATATCGGAATGCAGCCAAAATGTGCTATGTGAATATTTATGAGTGCTAAACGAGTATTTTTTACTCGTAGCTAAATGTACGTTTTTACACCTCAAATTTATACACAGCACGTATTTACCACTCAAAAATACTCATGAGAATACGTTATTACCACTCGGATATACTCGTACGCAATCCGTCTTAACCAATCATTTTTACGGAAAATTGTCCCTTTGCGCCCTAAAAACGGATCGTACTCATTGAATCAAATGTACGTTTTTACCACTCAAACCGTTTTCGCGGGTCAAAAACAGGCCAAAAACGGTGAAAAATTTTTATAAGGGCCTCCTCGATTCCTAAGGGAATTGAGTCCAGTCAATCAGGTTATCTTTAATTGATCAGCTGGTAAATTAAAAACCGGCAGGACAGAATGCCAAATTGGGTTCACCTGATAATTTTTATTTCATCGCGATTTAGGTTGTCTGGGTGTTTTAAAATTTCTAGATCTTCGCAATATTTTTTCCCACCCCAAATTGCTATTCTCGCCAAAAGACTTAACTTTGCGGTTACTCTTACCAGAATTTCCACGGAAGAAATTATCAGCCAAATTGAAACATTCCATCTTCTCCCCGAAGCAAGCAATAACATCAGAAAAACCCACGAAAAACTAAACCTTCCAGTCAAATATCACCAGGGAGGAACGCCTCCAAAATTTGAAACAGAATAATGATATCCTAATTCTGCTAGTAAAGGAAATGCTGAATTGGTGAATAAGGCAGATTACTGCAACAAGACAAGATTAATACAATACTTTTGGACTCTACCCTTATAAAAATTTTTCACCGCTTTTACACCTCATATAGGTCGTTTTTAGCCCGTTTTTAGCCCGTTTTATCATTTTTATGTCCGTTTCTTGCACTCTCAAGCACGCTTAGTCTATTGCGAAAGAGCATGACGAGTATACGTGAGTATGTGTATGAGTATTTTTTAGTGGATTGTCCGTTTTTAACACTCGTTTTTCAGTCGATGAGTGACAATACGTTAATACGTTCCTTTTTTACTCACAAAGATGAGGACGAAGTAAGTTGTCCGTTTTCAATACTCAATTTTCCGTTGATGAGTAACAACACGTTATTACGTTTCTTTTTTACTCACAAGAAAATATCCGCGGATTGTCTCTAAATTGAAGTACATTTATTCTACAAACTTAAAAATATGTCCACGAATTTTTATAATTTATATAAATTTATATAAATGTTTTAAACTACTATAAATAAATGAACAATTATAATGATTGATTATTTGATTATTTGATTTCAAAAGCTGCGTTCCAATATTCATTGCAAATATTGAAAATCTATAGTTTACATCACATACACTATAGATTTTCAGTACTTGCAGTGAATATCGAAACACAGCCAAAATATGCTATGTGAGTATTTATGAGTGCTAAACGAGTATTTTTTGCTCGTAGCTAAATGTACGTTTTTACACCTCAAATTTACACACAGCACGTATTTACCACTCAAAAATACTCATAAGAATACGTTATTACCACTCGGATATACTCGTACGCAATCCATTTTAACCACTCATTTTTACGGAAAATTGCCCCTTTGCGCCCTAAAAACGGATCATACTCATTGAATCAAATGTACGTTTTTACCACTCAAACTAACCGTTTTCGCCGGTCAAAAACGGGCCAAAAACGGTGAAAAATTTTTATAAGGGTAGTGTCTATAAAAAACTCACACGCAATCTGATTCCTTACATAGAGAGAAAAACTTCCGTTCTCATAAAAAATGCAGGTTTCTTTCCAGAAATATTTAATTTTCAAATCTCCAAATATCTCTTCAGAGAATTCTCGTTAAAACCATCCACATGATTCCGACATGTAGATGACATCTTCGTTATCTGGAACCATGGCAGGGAAATTCTACCTCAGTTCCTTACTTTTATTAACTCCCAACATTCTAACATCCAGTTCACAATGAAGGTTGAATAAAATAATAAAATCAAATCCCCTTTCTGGATGTGTTGGTCCGTAGAAACGTAAATATCACTTTAGGTCATCAGGTTTACTGAAAACACACAATATCTTCTCAATTTCCATCACCCGGTTTAAAAGAATTCTGTTATCAGTTTGTTGATCTACTCACAATCTCTGAGCTAACTTCTCTGGATGCAAAATTAGAATCTCAACCAGAACTTGGCTGAGAATGAATATTCCACCAGAGACCGGACAACTCAAAGGTTGAAGAACAAGATCTCTATTCCCAACACGATAACACGAGAGACCAAGAAAGAGAAGAAAAAATGGCTTTCCTTTTATATTTCCAAGGCTATGACTGATCGCATAGACAAAGTTCTGAGCAAGCATCAGAATAATTTTCAAATCTCAAAACAAGATCTCTCAATTGCTCCCCAACTCTATAAAAAATCCAAAGTTTCGCCTGGATAATTCAGAGTTGTACGAGATCCCATGCTCCTGCGGAAAAGTGTACATAGGGGGAACCGGCAGGAATATCAGCACATGGATCAAAGAATACCGGTGTGCCAAATATGTCCACTTCTCTCAATCAGCCCCGAACACTGAATGGAAACCGGATATTATGTTCAGTATGACAAGGCTTCCATCTTAACTCCTTCACGAGACTACTTTGTCAGAAAATATTCCGAAGGTCTAGAAAATTTAAAACAGACAACCGCGATAAAGGTTATCAGACTCTATTTGGCACTCTGCCCTCCCCTTTTTACTTGACCAGCTAATCAATTAAAGACAATCCGATTGGCTGGAACTAATTCCTCGACCTCCCTTTAGGAACCCATCTTCCCTCGGGGGGAGGAAGATATTTAAAGAGTACCGTAACCCAAGGAAGCTCACAATCAGTGTCGGAGTTTCCTAGCCCTGATGATGCGAACTGCAATGTTTCCGAAACATCGGCATAACGCTGTTATATACGCGGCATTCACCTGGAAATAATCTTTTGTATAGATCATATAAATAACAGTGAATGTATATATTATATAAATAATAGTGAAATTTGAAAGGATTCATCGTTTTGTGTAGAAATGCCTGTCCTGTCAAAGTTGAAATTGTGGCACCATTCTGGGCTAATAATACTCGCGGTGAGATCTTGGCCCTTCTTAATGTGTATCCATTCGAGCAGTACGTCCACTGGGAGAAATGCACGTAAGTGTCGTCATTCTTGAACAAGAAATACCGTCGTGAATATCATGATTAAAAAATTAATAAAGAAGGAAATATAAATATAAATTAATGTTTATAATTTAACTTGTATCTCTCAAGTTGAGAATGATCTAAAACAAGTATTGAACGTTTATCAATCTTTTTCATTATTTATATTCTTTTATCTTCTTATTTCTTTTTTTCTTTAATCTCTAATTCTATTGCACAGACATGAGAACAAGCAAATGCATTGCCGGGATGGATGCAGATGCGAACAGCAGTATCGACTGCATCGACTGTTGGCTTACGATCCCAATAACGAGTGCCGCGGCATTTTCAGCGATTGGTTCAAGTTTCCCAGCTGTTGCGTCTGCCGTTGTTATGATCTACCATTGAAATTTCGGGTGACGTCGCGTTCACCACGCACCTCACACAAACGACGAATCAAGGTGCAATCGCCAATGAGGAACCGTTAGTCATGATCCAATTGTTTTCTGACTGGCCAATCGCCAAATAATGCACGTAATTTGAGTACGTAATTTGAGGGCGACCTCCTAGATAAGATACGTGAAATTCTAATGAGTGCAGTACAAATCAGTTTTTTAATTAGATTCTTAAAGATTCTTTCTCTCTATTTAATTCAGAGATTCTATTTATTGTTAATGTCATATCTTATGTATGTTACCAAACACATTTTTATTTATGTTATATTAAAATTATATGTAAAGTTACGTAGTTATATATAGTTTTATATATAGTTTTGTACACATATAGATGAGATTTTTTTTAGAAAATTCTTGTTTGTTATATCGTAACAACCAGTATAATTATCCTTGTTTAGAAAAATTTATATTTATTTAATATACATATATTATAAACACAATAGTTTATATATTTAACAATCTGTAATTTTATAATTTATCATAATGGCGAAACTCGTTGAAACATCATCGATTTAAGACTCCTGTTCACTCACTGCAGCATGCTGTATTTTGAAATGATGACGTTAGAAGTGAGAAAGTATATCATGAAACTTTTTGCAACATACATTAATTCTTTCACTGCTAGTGGGAAGTATACTTCCCACATGTATTTTTTTCTTTTTTAATATTGTAAACTTCGTAATTTAACAAAACTAATTGTGTATTTTGCTAAATTTTTTTAGTTTTTCTAATGTATAAATACTTACTTTATCTCAAAGATTTTTGTACCCAACTGTTTACTTGTAATTATTTATAACAAATTGAAATTGAAATAAGTGCTTTTTTCAGAAAAAAATTGATTTCTCGTAACATAATTATTATAAAAATCCTGAAAATTTTAGATGTTCTTCACATGTTATAGTATTACATATATATTTTCTTCTAGTATTATTTTGCAGATTAGATTTTTTTATAAATAACTTGTTTCTTTTTTGAGAACATCCCTTTTTAACACATCAGCTTTATTTTCATTTCTTTTATATTGTAGCTTGATTTTTCACTTATCTAGTATCTTTTTAGTTGATTAAAAAAATTAATAAAATTAAATAACAGCCATATTGGAACCATCGTATTAAATTTTGAAAATCTGACTTCAGATTTAAAATCAGCAACCTAAAAAACACTAAATAAATTTAACACAAATTATTGAAATTAACATTAATTTATTACTATATATATGGTGGCTATATTGAATCCGCCATAATGAATTTTGAAAATCTGGTTTCAGGTTCGGAATCAGCTATCCAAAAAACATAGTCACAAAAATCCGTACATCACAAGAATTAGTAAAAAAAAATTATGGCAGTAAAAAGGTTAAAATAAAAATGTTTTTTAATAAAATAGCCATTTGTAATCGATAGTCTTGTAAAACATACTAAAAACTCTCCTTTTGTTTGAATAGCAAATAATCCATATGATCCATGTTAAATTGAATTGTGCCTAATTAAAGATGAAAACAAGCTGTTTAACAGCTTCCAAATTGAAATAATTATTTGCTTTCACATATTAAATATAAACAGGAGTTTTCGATATATTTTAACACTACGATAATTATTTTAAATATAAAAACATTATACTCTAAAACAAAAAATATGTTCGGAACATACATTCATTCTGTGTCGACATATAAAATAAGATTCTTGTTTCCTATGTTTTTTGAGTCACTGTCAATACGGACTTGGCAATCAAG
This sequence comes from Crematogaster levior, assembly GCA_901521435.1. Classification (NCBI taxonomy): domain Eukaryota; kingdom Metazoa; phylum Arthropoda; class Insecta; order Hymenoptera; family Formicidae; genus Crematogaster; species Crematogaster levior. Next base: position 43,667 of record CABEGB010001206.1, read on the forward strand.
TTAACAGGAGCCTTAAATGGTATAAACTTTTTTAATTATTGCATATTTAGGACAATAACAAATAAAAAGAAATCAAAATTAAAATTAAAATTTAAGGAATTGTACAGGATGTAAAAAGTCCCCTTAAATATCTTGAAAAATAAGCATTTCTGACACAAAAATGGTTCATACAAAAGTTGTAGGACTTTAAGTTACATATTACATAGTAATATTAGTATAACCTTGAATAGTACTGTCAAGATAAAATCACCATCACGAAAAAATCACTTTGAATATTTTAAAATAAAATAAAACCCTCTATTTTTTATTACATATTCTTGTAGCTTACCTTGAAAGCTTTCCAAAACACTATAATTAAGTTATTTTTCATTAAGTACTTTTCAAGTTCTGAGGCTTGAAAGTTACAGTACCGCTGGCATTAGCAAGATGTACCACGCAGAGGTTGCCCAGTCGAATTACACTTCTTTTGTGTTGAAAGTAGATCGAAGGATGATCCGGATATCAAAAGCAAGATTATATGAAGTTAAATTCAGTAATTTAGGCCAAACTCGTGAATCCGTAAATATTTTGATAAATGAGAGTATAACATAAAGAGGATGATCACATCAAAATTAGGCTTTCGTAAATTCTTTTATAATTTTTTTTACTTATAAAGTACATAAATCCGAATTCACTAAGTTTTATGAACCCACAAATCATCTAATCTAGCAGTTACTTTGCATCTTTTCCATAATAGACGAATTGAGAGTTTCCATTGTTTTTAACAGAAACTCGGAAGATAATTACTCCATCATTTATTTTTTTTAATAATTCAAAGTAGGAATTTATGTTAAAATTTGATCAGGAAGAATCTGTGTTCCTCCGATTTTCCTTTGAACACAAAAGAAATGTAAATCCGACCGGACAACTTCCATGTGGTACATTTTGGGTAATGCTAATGCCGGCAGTACTGTAACTTCCAAGCCTCACAAAGTCTCGGAAAGTACTTAATAAAAAATAATTTAATTATAGTGTTTTGGAAAGCTTTCGAGGTAAGCTACAAGAATATGTAATGAAAAATAGGGAGTTCCATTTAAAAAATTTAAAGCGATTTTTATGTGACCGTGACGATGCTATTCAAGGACGTACTAATATTACTATATAATGCGTAACTTAAAGCCGTATAACTTTTATATAAACCATTTTTGTTAGAAATACTTATTTTTCAAGATATTTAAGGGATCCGGGACTTTTTACACATCTTGTATACAATATTTCTGATAAACTGTTACTAATCGATATTTTTTCGAGATTTTTAAAAAGTTATGTATATATTTATTCTATATTATATATGTATTGTGCGTATCAGTAAATACAATTTCATCATACAATATTATGCAATATGTACTGTTGTTATAATAGGTGTTACAAGCATTATGACATGATATATTTAAACAAAAAAATACATAATTTTACTGCAAACAGGCAAAGGCTCGTGAATAAAATACATCATTTTTATAATTCTTTTACTATTTTCGTATTATTTACACCATTATTTGCACATATTCTCAATAACTAAAGCGTTAATGATTAATTAGAATTTATCACAAAAATAACACGCTTGTCTCATTATATTCGACTTTATTTTTCTTGCTCCCTTTACATGTTTCCGACAATGTTGCACGTTCTTATAAGGAAGAAGATTTACAAACGATCTTTAAAATATTAATACTTCTATTTTTTTCCTGTTTTATTTCGGACGTTCGCGTAGCGCTAAATGTAACTCAACAATATAATACCAATTATCTTGTCATATATTCATTACATGGTATTACAAACATTATACTTTTCCCATGTATACATATCCTATGTATTATATATATATATATATATATATATATATATATATATATATATATATATATATATATATAATACATATACAGAATGTGAGTGTTCAACTCAATACGCGATCCTTTGTATGTCTCTACGCATATCCTAGACTAGATATACGTTTTACGTATATGCATTTATGTAATAATGTTACATATGCAGAAATGTAAGTATATTTATTAATATTATACCATAAAGCTAAAACATTTGGTATCAAAACCATTGCAGGAAGAAGAAAATATCTCCGAAGTATTTCATACTTCGCTTGTTAGAATTTAACGGTATCGATTATTATTACGCATTTTATATGCACTCTCTATCGTGCATAAAAGAAAACGATTCAATCTCCTCACTTTCGTATATTAATTGACAAAGAAATTTTAGGAAAATGATTTAAAGTAAGAGTGTAAAATATGAGTAACGAAATAAGATGGATTGGCAGATTTACAATAAAAGTCGCCATTTTTACTATATTGTAAACTATAAAAACTATATTGTAAGATTTATAAAAATACTTGAAACGATTATAATAAATTCTGATTTTTACGAATGAGGAGGATAGATTCGCTTTTGTTCTTATAGATACAGTAGTGGAAGAGGAACAAAGAGGAAGACGCGATTCTACAACTCTAATAACAGAAAAATGTTTCGTTTTCGGAGCATAAGAATTGTTTGGGAGATGCAATATCCCGATCACGTCCAATTTACTGTTACACTAGCGACATAATTTACTTTTAACCAGATTGTCTATTCTACTTTTGTTCCATCAAGAGAATCAACGCCGCTTTCCGGTTATATATAAATATACCAATTTGTATAAAAAATATCTATTTCTTGGCACAATCTCGCAATCTCTGTTCGTAATATACTCGTGTACATCGTGAACATGTATCATTGCACTTTATCGATGAGCCTAATAAATGTCTTATTTTACCGAGCTGCCTATTATCTGACACTTTTTCCCTTATTCGCTAACAAAACAAAGGTATATAACTGGACATATATATCAACTTTCGTATAAATAAAAATATTATTAATATCCCAGATTTTTTTCTCAAAGTGTAATAAATAACTTTCAGAAAGGTATCATTCTATCAATATGTAATGTATATATTAATACACTGTCAATTTTGAAAAGCCTAATAATTGGCTGCACAATAAAAAATTGAAAAAAAAATTAAAGTTTTGATATATAAAATGTATTTTAGCTGTACACTTACAGTGACTTAATAATTAATGTATAATTAATAGATGATTTTAATAAAAATTATAATTAATATTCGAAATATAATAACATGTTTCAAATGTGATTAATTCAATGGATACATTTGTAAATTTTGTTAAATATTGTAGTTGTGTTTCTTTTTTAAACGGTTTGTTACTCTACTATAAATGTATTATTTTCGTTTAAAAAAATCAGTTTTTTCAAGATCAATGATATAAGTGGTTGTAATTTATTTAGAAATAATTTTTTTAATTTTAATACTTTGTGAAATTTCCTACACATCAATTATAATGTTGAACCTGTGTATAAATCGATTATCTGTAATATAAAGTTTTTGCAATTGTGAGTAAACCGTGTGGTTAACTATACTAGACACCTGAGAAATATGTAGTATTGATCATAATATTTTATAAACATTAGCAGGAACGATGAGCCCGTTGTAACTCGACGATATGAGCAGTCGTTCAAAATTTTATTACACGAGATTTTCGTCTGTGTGTGTGTGTGCGCGCGCGCGCGCGTGTGTGCGTGCGTCTGTATGTAATAAAATTGTAAAATGCGATGTTTTGCGTTACCGAGATCTCTCATGGCAGCATTTTTTACTTTTATTGCTATCAACGTGTCTCAAATTATCAATCACCATTATTTAATCGCCAATAACGTAAGTTTATAATACGACAATACTTTACGTAGCGCGAATTGTTCTTCCCATCTTATATGAGATTAATTGGACCGGGGGAAACATTTTTGTAAAAAAATTAGCATCGCGAAACTAATCGACTGTTCCTTTCATAACTTGTGATAATATTAAGGACAGTCTAGCGCTACTCTCTAGATGAATAAAACAATGAATAAAAGTAATTAAAATTTCTGTTACATATTGTTAGTCTCATCATTAACTTTTGCATGTACAATCATGTACATATTATAGGTTTATCTTTTATTTGGTCAGAAATTGATGAATGCAGATGAAGAGAAAGTAGACTTGACTTCTGTTTATAAAAGAGACAAGAAGAGATGAACGTTCTCAAATCATTGAAAGAAAAATTCAGACATTTCAGATGTTTTTTACGGGTCTTCTTCAAATCCCAACTTTTTGCACAAAATTTTTTTTTATCGATCTCTACCTTAAATCTGCGTTCGCGTTTCTTCCTTGTACGCAGCTAGAAAAGCATTTTTGTTTTGTTTCTTATTACTTTTGCCTGCAAAAGTAATGATATATTGATAACTACAGTATATTCTTTTCTTAACTATACGCGAGTGTCCTTGTGTTATCAGTTTTTACTCCTACATTCAAAAACAGCTATGTCGACGTGAGAACGCACCCTGCGTTCTATTCGATTAATAATCGAGTTTGTATAATCGCGAAACTCTTCGTGTAAGTAGGGAACAACTTCGTATAAGAATTACGATGCTTAATACGTATCTTCGGATTATGCATTGATTAATATCACACTTTAAATTACGCACAAGTATCTTTCGCTTAGCCTAGAAATCCGTTAACCAGCAAAACGATACACTGCTTTCGTATCAAAATGGTAACGCATATCTCTATGTTCTCCCAATATAAAATATTGATTGAGAAATAATATTATTTCTCTTAAACTTAATTCATTCGTTTCTCAAAATATTTTTACATCTATCAGAATTTACAATCACAATTTAATAAAAGCAAACGGGCGAATACACATTTATAAAAATAAAATATTAATTACAATAGTAGACTGTGAAAATTCTACAATTTCAAATTATTTTAAAATATAAAAATTACGTTTTAAAATAATGCGATATTCGATATTAGTATTTTACATGTCGATTAAGATATCGATATCGTTAACACTAAAACTACCGAAGATATATCTAGTATCCCAGTATATCTACATAGAGATATACTACATAGAGATCTTAGAAAAAAATAAAAGAAAACAAATTTATAAAATCAATCATCTGTATACTTCAATAAAAATCAATGAAAATTTCAGAAAATAAGATGTTTTAAAAATGAATAATAATTGTTAGAAAAGTCAAACCGGTTATTTGACCGCCTTGGTAATTTTAGTGTTAAAATACTTTTTTGTGCGATGTGTCTACACACTTCACGACACAGAGCAAAAGAAAAAAGAAAATTACGTGCATCGTTTTACTTGGTTTACAGTGTTACACATGTAGATATACAAAGTCAATATGTATAAACCAACAGGACAAATAGATAATAAGCGAGGAGACAGTTGATGCTTTAAGAACGGTAACAGACAAGAAACAACTGATTATTATTTATCGTATTAGACAATTAGTGCGATCAAGACAGGTGGCACATGCAAGTTGTTTATCATAGAAAACAAGCGGAGAATACTAATGAAGACTAGTCGTGATCCGCACGCTGATAATCTGCGCGATTGTCGCTCTCCGTTGGTGGACAGGATAAATTCGATTTTACGAAGTAACTTCGAACACATGGAAAGATTTTTGTAATTCTTATTACTTAGAACTATGGAATAGTTGTTGTTTTATAAGATTCGAGACTTCATTAAACGAGCAAGAGACTCGTTTAACTTAATTAGTCTCGAGTTATTACAATTTAATAGTATATTCGCTTCAATCAAGCTGGATTTGACTTGTCCCCATCAATAGCTGATTCTTTATATCTTCGGATATCTTCGGATACACATTAAGTTAATTGTCATCAGAACCACAATGTTTACAATGTTTACAATGAAAAATATCAATAAAAAGTGTGTTTTTACACACTTTTATATAATGCGTACATGTCTATAAGTATTGCCCAAAATATGTATTTTATATTTTGTGTGTGTGTGTGTGTGTGTTGCGCGTCCGCAACAGAATTGTTGATATGTCATCGAAGTAATATACTATGTGTATCACAGTGCTGTGATTGAGAGTAATCGCAATAGTTTTAATTTACTCTTTTTTTCTTTCTCTCTTCGTTCTTCATTTGTTTTCGGTTTCCTGACCATTTATCTTGAAATTTTGTTTTCGTCATATGACAAACATCGTTTGAAATAGTTTGGAAGGAGAGCAATGTTCGAATTTAACAAGTTTTTCACTCGTATATACATGTGTCTAATACATATTTTTCTCATAAGTATTTCTTCTGAAAAACTATTTCGCTATCGAAATCGTTTGTTAGGTTTTTTTTATGTTGTTGGTTTTCTTTGAAAGCTTCTGTATAAATTACAATTCGTTTTCTCATGTTTTTTATCATTTTGAAGACACCAATCAATGTTTTTAGTCCCTATGTACATTTAGATATAAGCGCACCTTATCGCGAAACATTTGAGAAAATACTAATCGCGCTTTCCTCGAATGTATCAAAAAGTATAGCTACCGCTCTCTACATATTAAACATGTCATGCCATTACCAGAGTACGAATAAGTTTAATCACAATCCTTAAGAATTATTATTAGTAATTCTTTAGTTTTTGGTCTCGCTTCTAACTTACGTCTAGATATTGTCTCATTGAAAACAAAATTTCGCGTGAAACCAGCAAGCTTATTTTACTTGCTTATTCTTTCTGTAATTTCTTTGTTCTCACTCTTTTCATGATACGCGACGTGATACTTTTAAATCGTCAACTTTGTTCGCATAGATGATTACTATTCGTATTATCACAAGTATCAAACTGCCTTTAATTGCATCGTAAGATGATTCGCAATAAAAAGCTAATTTCTTGTAATGTCAAAAATACTTCAAGCAAAGAAGAAAATGTTTCCTTTCTTTCCTTGTATCATATACACAGATATTTACTAATACATTCTTATATATCCTTATATTCATCTTTAATTTCATTTAAAAAAATCACGTCCAAATTATTATCCCCAAAGTACGTTTATCAAATTATGAAGAAATCAAGACTCAGGTACAGATACACTTAATTCATAACGTACTATATAATCGTAAAATTAATTATATCGATTTAAAAGGTATCTCTTAAATCAAATATCTCTCGGTATTGTAGAAAAAGCGTATTTACAAATAATATTATTAAAACGTACAAAGATACATGTATCCGCTTTCAGATACTAGTGGATCTCTCGTGATCCACGTTGCACTTTTAAAAATACACGTGTATAACTCGTGTAATCGCATCGTATGAAATGCCTATATATAACGCCTATATATATATATATATATATATATATATACATACATATATATATATATATATATATAAAAGCTCGTATAAGAATAGCTCGCTTAAAAATAGAAAAGGTATGAATTCACAAAAATCCCGATCTTAAGGGACAAGAAAGTAAATTGTGCATATTGTTTATGATTAAATCGCGAGTGTTCATTCGATCTCTTCGACTATATTTGGCTAATAGATTGTTCGATACAAATATTTATAATTCGATAAAAACAAAGTATCACTCGAAATATCAATTTCATCTTTTTCTGTTGATATTTTTCTCTCGTCAATTCCCTAGCTTAATAATTCCTCAAATCCATTGAATACACAATATGTACACGATAAAATATTTGAATAATTAAAAAGACAAATTAATACAGGAAACTTAAATCACACAAACTAAAAATACAGTAAATACATAAACGTAAATAAATTATATACAAGTCTTCTTTTTCTTGCACGCACGTACGCACGCACATATACACACAAGGTGTCGTATTTTAATTTGCCTTTTAAAAAGTTTTATTTTTTATTGTAGAAAAAAATGCTTCAGAGAAGTTGCATAATTTGGAAAAAAAATAATGGTAAAATTAATTTGATTAATTAACAAGAGATATAATTAACAAGAGAAATCATGTAAGAAATTATATATAATTCCATTTAAAAAAATTTTGGCCATTAAAAAAATGGCAATAGCCTTTATATAACCTTGAAAAATTGATTTTTTCGAAAATTAATTTTACCGTTATTTCCATATTTTCCTTCCATGCTTTTATAACCAAAAATAAAAAGTTTAATTTTCAAGGGATAAATTAAAATGAGACACCCTGTATATACGAGGACATAAATTATATATAATGTAATATTATGTAACTTATGTAACATTAACGTAGAATGTAATATCAATTATATTCTTTATACACAATTTCGCTACTTAAAGTGATCGATTTCATTAATCTTAATCTGTACATAAATTTGGTCTGAGGAGTTAATTAGCAATATGATAGTCGTAACTTATTTTCTAACGTCAATATTAATTCACCAATTTTGTAAAGGGCCATAATACGAATTTTTTTTATAACGATCCATTTATGGTCTCGTACGAAAGTTGTTAGTTTCATCAACTTTAGCTGCATTTCCCGTTGCAGTGCTTGATCGGAATCTAAGCAAAGTAACTATTGAACATGGATTGTTCTCAGCCAATCAATAACGAGCTAGTTGATACTTAAATCAAAAACTTGATACTTGCTTGAAAAAGCAAGTATCAATTTCATAATATTGCATCAATATTTTATTTGTAATATCGTCAAGAGTCAATTAAAAAAAAGAATACGAGAGATAATTTTTCAAAATAAATTTAGTTTGTAGTGTTTCTACAGGTTTAGTTTTCTATAGATTAGTCAAGTGATCACAGATGAGCTATATATATTGACACTGACATTGATACTGATACTGCGGATAAATGTGAAAAGAGCTTTATATAACTAAAAGTTTGCAAAATAATTCAGTTTTCAGAATGATAATTAAAAGAAATGCAACAAAAACTGAAATAGTTGTACGTATCTGTTTCATATACTTTTATGTCCTGCGATAATTCAACGAGCTAAATACGCTAAAACAAAATGATTCGCAAGAATTCGTCTTATCACAACCAAATTGAGCGATTCTTCATTCAACACGTTCGCTATGTGTCATATATCTATGATTCATCGGTTTGCATCGCGGTAACGAACATGTTAAGCAAAAACATCCGTGTGGAGGGTGTCCTCCTTCCAAAATCAAGAGACCATAAATAAAAACCGGTTTTTCACAGCAATTTTTGCATATATGTGCACGACATAAGGGCCCCCGTGGTGAAATTTAGATTGACTTCCACTGCGGTTTGTGGGGACCCCCCCTTTTATGTCAGGGACCCCCTCTAGGAATCCACAGCGCTTTGCTTTGTTCCTCATCTACCGAAGCTTTCACCTGCGTACATATATATGCCACACTCACGCCTGCCGGAATCACGGCTGAAATTTAATTTAATTTCACTTATTGTTAAAATGCACTACGTTATTACGGTATTAGAATAAACATAATTTAGCTTTAATTGATTCATTAATTTATACCATATTTTAATTTTTCTTCATTTTTGCTACAATAAATTCACAATATATTTATAATTAAAAGAACGAAAATATTACGAGAATGATCGATCGTGAAATATATCAAGCTAATTTGCTGTAGTATGTATCATTAAAATAAAACGTGTATAAATTATGTGCATATTTTATATATGTGAACGGGAATTGGAAATACAATTTACTTACCAGAGATGTAATGCTTGTACTCTGCTTCTATCTTGAGCGCTTGTTCGAACATCTCTTTCGCAGCCTTTGTACTGATTTTGTCACTCGGATATCTGGAATCCTTTACCTCCTTAATTTGTGTCCTATCCTTGAATTTGATTAACAGGACGATAGGATAAATTTGATGTCTGTGAAGCCTCTCGATGGAAGCCATCGACACATCCAAAATACAATGCGTATTCTACAATATAAATAAATATCGATATACTTTATTAAATAATCAGTTCTTGTTATTTTACTATCTGATATAATATCTATTATAATATTACCATAATTCTTACTTATCACATTATTGATCGTTAGCCAATGATATACTTTGCTTATTTACCTTCTCACATATATCTTTAACGGCCTGCACTGTCGTGCATTCAAAGTAGCTGCCCTTTTTCCTATAATCCACGTAGAGCGCGTCGCGTAATCCTTGCTCTAAAGTCGACTGCGAACAATGCATCGCCTCCGCCAAACATCTGGTGAACTGTCCCGGGTATTCCTGCAAAAGTTTCGTCACCACGCATTCGCTGAGCGGACCGATGATCAGCACGGGTCTCAGAGTGGGATCTATTATTAAAAATAAATAAATTTATAAGTGTACATTTAAAGTATAAAAGCTTATTATAAATGACTTATTAAATTATCATGTTAACATTAAGAATTATGGGTAATACGTACAATCGAGTCTCTCGACGCGCTGGTAGCTCGCCGGAAGGGTATCTTCGTTCAATGTCCCACTGTCGCTGTACCATCCCAAATTAACTCCCGTAAGATGCGACAATTCCTTGCAACTATCTCTACTACTGGATGATCGTTGTTGCTGCTTTTTCCGACGGAAAAAACTTCTTCTTGCACTGGTATTACTGCGTTTGCCAGTGTCTTGTTCCAAATCGCCTAGCGACCGTCGTAGGAGCAATTCTTCTTCAACCCTAAAGATAAGTCACGTATATCATAGTTTAAATGATGTTAATATCAGTCATATTTTTCTCTTTAAATATTCCATTATTGTCACTACAAATGTTTACTTACTTAAATTTGCTGGGAATTATCCCGCAAGTCTGCCTACGACCAGTCTGATCGACTATCCAGGCGCGCCAGTGGCCTGGCGTGCCATTAAACATGGTATTATCCACGTACAAGATGTCGTCCTTACTAAATCGCAGCTGCAGGCTATCGCCCACTTCGCCAGTTCGATCAAATAGCGCTTTCACGTAGAAACTGTCGCCCGGCTTGTCTTTCACCTCGTTATACCGCTCCGGCATGTACTGAGCGACTAGCGTCACCTTGTCTGCCGGTCGAGCCAGCTCAAGTGCCGCTTGCTCGGCAGTTGCCTGCTTCAAATCCACGCCGTTATACTCCAGAATCCTGTCCCCGGCGAACAAGCCAGCCTCCTCAGCGAGACAGCCTGGTTGAACGGAATGTACGAAGATACCAACACCGTTTCCGCCTACCAACGATATACCGAGGTTTGAGCATTTCCTGGTCTCGATCAGCAGATACCGCGGCTCACCACTCGGTGGCGGCTTACGATTTTGTTCCTCCTGCGTAGGGCTCCTCATCGCATTTTGCCGTTGCATTTGTGCACGATTCAATCGATCCAGCGTGGCAGCGCTGCGAAGCTCCGGTTTGCGGATGTTGAACGACGCGTCCAACGACGCGGAGGGCCTCATCTCGCGTTCCCGCTCCTGCGTACTCCTTACCTCCAATGAGGCAGACGGCCGCATGTCTCGCTCGACGCGCAGCGTGCTCATGGTGGGCGCGGCAGTGGTGGTGACGGTAGGAGCGGTGGTGGCGATGGTGATAGTGGCGTCTCGTTCCGGTTCGGCGTGCTCCAATATTTCCACCGTGCTCTTTCGAGGTGCTTCCGGACTGTTGCACGGTGTCGGTGAGCCACTGCGACTTCCAGTCGCGGCTCCATCGCCGGCTTCCGACGAACTCGAGGACGCCGAGCCTTCTAACTCGGTGTATTCTTGCAAAGAAAAATGTAAGTTTTTAAATCCTATTTAAAAACTTACCCCAACGTCAATGCTAAAAGAATAAAGAGAATATCCTGAAAAATTACAATAAAAAATTTTTCAGACTTTTGTATTAGCGATGAAGAAGAGGATTGAGGATGAGAAAAAGACAAAGAAAGAGCGTATAAGTCATGCCTTTTGAAAAAAAAACATGCTACAAATTCCATACGTGCACTTTTTTTTAGGATTGCATATTTTCTTTGTGCAAAAAGACTACTCACTGTCCGGGCTATACTGCACCAGCATTGTAATCGAGTTACCACACTGACGTAAAACATTGGCAGCTAGCTGATAGGTCGCGCTCCGCATATTTATGCCGCAAACCTCCAACAATTGGTCACCGATCTGTAGACCGACTTGCGATGCCAGGCTGTGCTCGTACACGGTGGAAACAAAAACGCCGCCGCTTTCCAAGCACGAAATCTGGATTCCTAGCGGTTCTACGGACTTGTCTATGTGAACTCTACGCAGTTCCCCGGGTACCGGACGTGGCTGCGAATAACAATAATCCGGCATGCTGGCGCGCTTGTTGCTGTTACTGCTTCCTCTCACAGTGCCGCCGCTACTCCCGATCCCACTAGTGCTGCCGGTGCCTGGGCTCAACACCTCCACGTGAAACGTCGGCATCGGGCTGCCACGTTCGGAGGTTCTCTCTATGCTGCCGGTGGATAATTTGCCAACGCTACTTTTGGACGTGACGCTGGTATTGGACGGTATACGAATGCGTTGGTCCTCCTTCCGGCCTGGCAATGTGCCACCTTCGTATCCATGTCCGTAGATAGACGTGTCGCAGGGTATACCGAGCGGAAGTGCACGTGGCTTGTGATAGTGCAAATCTACGGAAGGCGTGTGCAGGTGGCCATAAGTGGTCGGGGTCGTCTGTGAAGGTCCAGGGCTGTATGGAGGCTCGAAACAGTAGGTACGGGCGTCAGGCAGGCCTATGGACTCGCCCGATTGTGCGGACGGCAACGACGGTGGCGAGGGATAACGCGAGGGTAGGGAATTTTGGTGCTGTGTGGGATGAGGATGCAGATGATGCAAATGTGATGACGCAACGTACGGATGATGCGAGGGAAACGGAAAGTTACCAGGTGCCATTTGCTGTCGCGACGTCGGCCCACTAGTGGTCGACGCAGCAGACGTGGACGAGCCACCGATGCCCGACGAGTAAAGCTGAGAGTGAATGCGATTGTGCTGTAGCGTGTCCGTGGTCACCTGCGTGTCGCTACTGCTGCCAGTCGTATACTTTTGTGGCCGTTTGTTCGCAAAGTACGAGTCGACGTCGCGGCTGGCACCACCGGATTTGACCGAGAAATCAATGCTGGTCTCGGACGGCGCCAGCGCAGAACCAAGTCGCCCGGTTTCCGACGTGCTATTCTCGAACTCTGTCGACGGCTTCTTGCTACCACCGTCGATCGGGATGTCTTTGAACTGCACCGCCGGCGTGAACGACGGCTTCTGATTAAGGAGCTGTCCAGTCTTGGTGAAGCTCGGTAGCGGGGTCTCCACTGCTTTGTAAATGGTATGACGATTATTGACATTGGAAAAGTTGGTCAAAGGGATGGGATTGGAGATACGGTTGTAATTATAATTATCATATTTTGGTGGATGCAGGAGTACACTGAGGGGGAAACGTTCTTTCGATTTGCGCGGGTGCAATATAGTACCGGTCCCATTTTGTATGAGAGGTCCACCTCGTGCCTTCGGCCACGTGCCGCCATTCTTCTCGATTTTCTCAGTGTTACGGCGCTTGCTGCGCTTTAGTACGCCGTTATTGCTGTTGCTCGTCTTCTTGTGGTAGCTGTCAATCACCGAATCCAGCTCCGCTATTGCGTCCTGCTCCTGCTCGAACGTGTTCGGACTAGAGTTGCGGTGGCCCTTCTTCTTGCTTTCGTCACGTTCCTTGCTGTGTTTGCGACCACGTACTATGTCAATCTTCTCTCGGAAATTATCCCAAGCGTTGCTGATTCCGCTCGATTTTTCACCACTCACAGATTTCGCAGCCTTATAGACATTGCGATCGAAATTCGTCGACAGATATCGTCTCTCGTAGTCATCTGACGAAGCTTTCAGCATCATTCTCTCTTGCTCAGTTTGTGAGCAGCTGTTCACCATCTTTTGTTTTTCCATGACGAAACTACCATCTATTGCAACTGTCTCCGAACTGGCGGCGGAAGGTACTGGAATACCCTTCAACGTTGTGATCGTCAGTACGTCTACAGTATCGTCGTTTAGAATAGTCATCGCTTCATGCACCGTAGTTATGGTATCCATGGGTTTACTATTAATCTGAAAATGAATATAGAAATTGAAAACATAAAAATACATTATGGTTTATTTTTTTAGTTTAAAAATAAAAAAAGTTTTTACTTTGTACTTTTTATACATGTCTCACAAATATTTATTAAATATTACATACAAAAATACAAATTACAAATATACATATAACGAATTGCTTTGTGTAACTTACGTTTAATACTCTATCTCCCACGGCAAGATTTCCATCTTTGGCAGCCAGACTTCCGGGCGATATTTTCGAGATGTAGATTCCGAGTTCCAGAGTAATACCATGTGGCACTGTGCCGACCGACAGCTGTGTAGTTCTCAATGATCGTCTGGTTATTCGACGCCGTTTCACGACGAGCGTTGCCGGATTTACAGTGGATGAGCGCAAAGTTTCTAAGATCACGCGTGTCGATACGGACGTACAGTCGACGTTGTTCACTCGTACAATGCAATCGTTCACCCGTAGCTTACCGTCAAGGGCGCTACCCTGTGTCACTTGCGCAACGTAGACGCCAGTATCGTTCGGATAGTATGGACTGTCGCGGCCACCGACGAGAATCAGTCCCAAGTCACCGCGATCCGAATCTAAACAGATTCTGCCGGGTTCGACGTGAATCGGAATCATCTCCCAGTCATTACTTTCGTCAATCTGCGCTAGCTGACTAGTTCGTAACGCATGATCGCCAAATTCGATCTTTTCCTTCAGATCCTTTAACTCCTTTGACGCCTCGTTTCGTTGTTTCTTGATGTCGTCGGAGTCACGCAAAGCGCCGGCTAACTCAGAGACCGCGCGATCACGTTCTTTTCGTAATCTGTCACACAGAGTTCTTATACTTTCCCGCTCTAACACTATCTTGTCGCGCTCGCTGAAGGCCCAATCTCTCCTCCTCTTTGACACTTCGGCTTCTTGAATGGCTTCCTCGAGTTCCACTTGAAGCGTATCTACGGATTTCCTGAGTTTATCCAACTCTAAATTAGCCTGTTCCAAGTTATCCATACGTTGCTTGTCCCGTGTTGCGTAATCTCTCGTATTGGTCTCTTTCTCGGCCTCCTTGCTGACACTGTCACGTTCATGACTGAGTGAGTTCAATTCCAAACGATGCTTATAGTCTCTGCTGGAACCTTCAGAGTAATCGCCAAATTTCTGCCGTAACTCGTTACATGTCTTCAGAGTCTCATCTCTGTCTTGCAAAGCGGAAGAGATCTCCCTTTTCAGTGTCTCAATTTGATAAGACAATGTTTTCTTCTGCAAGTAAATGGCGTTGATGTAACAGATAATATGTCACACAGCATCATATTCTACATTTCGATAAAATGATATAAATAATATCGGTTTCAAATTTCTTTAGTGGTTTAATGGAAACTGCAAATTTAAGTAAACGTATAAATCAGTTACAGACAAGCTGAGTTACAGTTTTACATAAACCGCAATTCTATATCAGCATCTGTACCACTCATTGTCACATGTCCATACGATAATTAACTGACACACATCCTGTGTAAGAACGATAAGAGAGTAAGATCCAATAAATATTATAGAATACTTCCATCCATCGTATAGACTAATAAGAGATTGATATTTTAAGTACTCTAAATTGCTCTAAAATGCTGTCATTTGAAGTTGTGAATAAAAAAAGATTAGAATTTTTAAAATTAAACAATACCTTATTTAAAGTACGACATATAACAATTATTTTAAACATTTTTATATATTTTTAAACATTTATTATTTTTACTTGTAAATTCTTTATAATACTTATAAATTAAAGAAGAAATACCAAGTAAATTTGAAAAACTTCTCGCCTATCTTCTTACCATAATTTCTCAAAAAGTTATAATCAGTGATATTAAAGCTACTATATAGTTATATAGCTACTACATTTCATATTATGTGGTATTCTTCTTTAATTAAACATTTAATAGATAATATATATGTTTCGATTCATTATATACATATAATAATAATAATATTGAAAATGTTGGTAAAAATTACAAATCGTAACTTTAATTGAGCTCTAAGAAATCGATCGATTAAAAGTAGATATTTACAAGTGACAGTGTGTATAGAATTGCATTTACCCGAGTTCTTATGAGTCTTACAAAAACAAGTTACGAATCTTACGATACTGTTCAAAATTGCAGCACGAGATCGTTAACTTTGAAAAATAAACTCGTGTCGTATACAAAAAATTTATATAGATATCGACAGATGGCAGACTCGACAAAAGCATACTGATAATTGTAAACAGTTTTCAATTTAGTTTTACAATAATTTATTTCAGGTTTTCGCAACCATTCGTGACATTGATATCAACTAAACACTTTAGGGTGCAGTCCATTTAGTGCTACGAGCACGATCTAGTTGAAGCATCAAAATATTTTAGCCGTATAACATTATAAATACGTCACAGATTTTGGCTACCAACATTCGCTCTCAACGTTTCAGCCCAAAGAGGTAGTGTGCATTAACATTTGAATGCATAAAGGGAAATAGTAGCGTGCAATACTACATTCAATTAAAAGTAAAAATTATTATCAAATTATTAAAATTAAATCATATTCAGTACATACTTCAGTGTATACTTAGTATATATATACTTAGTATATTACTGATATATACTTAGTATATATCAGCAATGATACATATACTGAAAAAATACAATTTAAAATATTCAAATATAATCCTACCATTTAGCAGTAAATATTTTAAATTGCATTTTCGTTATGTATCATTACTAATATGATTTAATTTTAACAATATGTGTAAGTTCGTTAAAATCAAAATAAATAATAAACAAGAGGCCCAAACGAGTAAATCAGACAATTAAAATAACATAAATAAAACAAAATAATAATATAAAAGTTTAAACGTTTGGGTTCACAGAGCCTCCTTCAGTAAACGATAAAATAAAATCAAAGAAATTATTGGGTTTTACATTATGATTAAAAAATATCATAGATGAATATGATACCATTACGGATACATAAGAATTGTCAAAGTGGATGAAAATGTGAACCGGACCTTTTGTTGTTCATCGAGAATGCGATAGTCATTTTAAATGTCTGTTTGTTCGTCTTGACCTCTTTTTTATTATTTATTTTAATTTAATTTTAATAATTCGATAATAATTTTACTTTTAATTGTATGTCTAAGATACTTTTCACATCCATCTTTAGTAACATCTAGAGTAACATCCATCTTTCATTTGTTATAGTATCAGTTATGCAACTGAAATTTATTATATTTCAAAATAAGCTCCAGAATAACTTGCATAATGTTAATAATATTGGTAGCAATAATGGATCGAGTTTATGAAAGTATAGAAAGCGAAAGTGTTTAGAACGTTTGAAGCGTTAACTGGACCGTATGCTTAACATTGGAATGACATCGAAAGTGTGTCACTGTCAATACCACTAAAATGTTTTGATAAGAATAAGATTTGATTATTACAAACAAAAGCAAGATTAAAACAAGAAAAATATTCTACCAAGAGCAAGAATAACATTTCTCGTACTCGATTACTTGTTTCATTACCTCGTCGGAGAGCTGTTTATTCTGTGTTTCCAGATGAGTGACTTTCGTATACGCTTGTGCGAGATCATCACCAAGCTTCTCGATCTCCTTATGTACCGTGTCTCGTTCTCCCATGATTAAGCTGTATTCCTGAAGAGCAGCGTTTCGTTCTTCTGTGAGACGTTTCATATCCTTGCTGGTCTTCATGCGCAGCATCATCGCCTGGTTAATCTCTTTGACCGCCTCTTCGTGCTGCTGTTGTACTTTGGCGAGCGCTTCGCGATACTCGTTTCTCTCCCTCAACGCAATGTCCCACTGGCGAATTGCGGCGGTGCACTGTTGTTTCAGACCGTTACGTTCGCGAAGTGCGCTGTTACGTTCCTCCAGAACGCTGTCGTATTGCTTTTTCAGTCTCTTAGCCTCCTCTTGCGATAGCTCTAGCTGTACAGATCACAATTTTGTATAAATTTTTTATGTGCAGAAAAATATACGCGCGATGTCACGTATAGAAATAATACTTATCAACTACTTACCTTATTAACGGCGGAGGAATGAGACGCTATTAAGTCATCGTATCTCTTCCTGAGGGAATCGTATTCGTCCTTAACGGCTTCGTATTTTCGTAACGCAGAGAGATAGTGTTGATTCATAGTATCGTTGCCCGCGGCATCGGTGACGAGAACCTCCTGGTTCTGCATACGCTGTAATTCCGAAAGTTCCTTCTGGAGTGATTGGACCTCCCGATCCAATCGTTGCTTGTCATTTGCCAGATCACCATATTTCGCTCGTAACGAAGAGCTCTCTTGCGATGTAGCCTCCAGTTGATTCATGACTGCTATATGTTGCCCCCGATAGTACTCCAATTCTTTCATAGTAATCTCACACCTATTTTTTAGAAACTTCTTTTTACTTTACAACTGAATTAAAATTCAAATAAAAGACATTAGTTGACATCAAACTGGCAATGTGATTGGTGAGCTGCGAGCCGACTTGGTTTTGTCAGACTATTAACCGCAGTGATTCACTTATGAAATCCAACTTATGAAATCAAAATTCGATTTACATTTTGGAGTTAATAAATCTCAACTCCACTTATAAGATGAAGAATTTATTGCGAAAAATATTACCTCAGCCAGGATAAATATTATCACATGCCTCGGTGGTCTAATTGGTATGACACCCGCACGGAATGGGGGAGTTTCAGGTTCGAATCCTGGCTGAGGTAATATTTTTCGCAATAAATTCTTCATCTTATGAGTGGAGTTGAGATTTATTAACTCCAAAATGTAAATCGAATTTCGATTTCATAAGTTGGTGAATCACTGGTTAATAGTCTGACAAAACCAAGTCGGCTCGCAGCTCACCAATCACATTGCCAGTTTGATGTCAACTAATGTCTTTCATTTGAATTTTAACTACTGGCGAAGAGAATGACCGTTGTTACAGTGAATTAAAATTAACCTGAAAGTGAAGTGTTAAGCGTGATAGAAAAAGGGG
The DNA here is from genome assembly GCA_901521435.1 of Crematogaster levior. Classification (NCBI taxonomy): domain Eukaryota; kingdom Metazoa; phylum Arthropoda; class Insecta; order Hymenoptera; family Formicidae; genus Crematogaster; species Crematogaster levior. The sequence goes on from CABEGB010001206.1 coordinate 62,566, forward strand.
GTATGTACATGATTGAAACACATTGAAAAAAGTAACGAAAAAGAGATGTCGAAAGAAAGAAAGTGCGAATAAGCAAGACACTAAGGTAAAACAAAAAAAAGGTAAAAATCAAAACAAACCGTCTTATGGTATCGGAGTGCTTATGCCTAAGTAACTGAAGCTGATGCATCGCTTGATCACATTGAGCCTGCAAACCATCATAGTCGCTACGACATTCGGGGCCACCAACTGGACTTCCAACACTGCCATAGCTTCCGCTATCCCCCTCTGGTTTTATGTGACAAGTGTCAATTTCAAACACATCAAAAAAAAAAAATAATCGATGTGATCAATGTAATATAAAGTGTAAAATATAACATGCATGAAAATGGAACGCGTGTTTGACTTTATACATAACTGGTGATACAAATTCAATAAGGGAAACATTTTCAAAAATAAAAGTATGTTGCGCATACTACATACGGTGCATATACCAACTGATTTAATCGTTCTTAAGCATTTCCACAAATACTAATAATGCAACAAAAAGTATCACATAGAAAATCTATTGAAAATATGACATACATAGATGAGTCTATATATGCACAAGTATTTTTGTAACATTTGTTTAAAAATATCTCTTACCCATGTTAAGTGCACCATCTGGAAAAATTAATTATAAACACCTGTATTACTTCAAGATGTATGTATTAACACACAGAGAGAAAGAAAAGTGTTAATAAAGAAGAAGAAATAAGTAAAACGAGTAAAGTACTAAAATTACTCGAATAGCGAATCTAAATTTAATTTAATTTAAATTTTACAATTTAAAAGTCCAATACAATTGTTACAGTAGAGAGAACATAATCGGAAGTCTCGCTAGCTTTCACCAAGAAAGAAACTCTAGGTCACGCATGTAAGTATAGTGGTTCATTGTTTTCCTCAGCAGTTTTCCTAACAAAGTTATTTCATTATTACAAACAATGGCATGATATCCATGTCTCTTTTAAATCCATATGTCCAGCATTTCATTTATCGAGAACAAACGTTACTTTCCCTGAGAAGTGCAAAAATAATTCTACTGAGCTGCAAAGTTATATTAAAATCTTAACGTCGTAAAAGCAAATAAAAATCGCTGAATACAATACTGGGTTCCAAAACTAACGACTATTTTTTATATAAATGTATCTGTAATAACTCTCTATGTACCTCACTATTAATCAGAATTACATCTGTGTTATCACTTCCTAAAACTCATGCTCATTTACACATGAAAAGTTATTTTATTTCTATTCAAAGAAATCTTGAAATTTCTTGATATTGATCTTGTTAAAGAAATATATCAGATATACTTTTCACAATTGTATCTTAAGTTGGTAATACAATTATAATACTTAATGTTTACACGGTTTTTTAAAACCGTATTATTAAATCTATCAATGGGTGTAATAACTGTTGTAAAACCGAATTTAACGAGCATTTATACATTTTACATCAATAGTTACAACTACTAATGTTATTAAATGATTAATGGTGACGTGTAAACGTCATTGTTTCAAGAGATCTATATCTCGTCCTACTTATGGAACGCGCCGTCACGTTTAATTTTCCAATAGAAATATTTCTGCGACGGCGGTAGCTAGTGATGGCGAGGACGACGACGTAGCAATTAAAAATACAATGATGCGCTGACGTTAGCCGGAGAGACATCGAGTGAGCGCGAGCTGTTTTCTCTACAAAAAGAAGTTGAAAATAAAAACTGTCACTCACCGCTACTCCCAGCACTGTCCAAGGAGGATGCACCAGAAGCCATGCTACTCAGCGATGGGTCTCAGAGCGCCGCAAGGAGAAAAGAGGAAGAGAGATAGAGTGTGTGTTTACGTATGTGTGCGTGCGAGATGCCGTCTATCAACACAGACGTCCGTCGTCGTATGCCAGCAGTGAGGTCCGAAGCTGCAGGTATCGCCTGGAAAAGCGTGTCATACAGGTATATCGTACTTCACGGAAGAATGAACCCTTTGTAAATTATTAAGAAGCAGCCTTCGGGATGACATTATGGACACTATAAACGACAGGTGGGCGAGCAGGCGGACGTACATGCATGTGCGCGCGCGGGCATGTGCGTATGTGTGTATGTATATTCACGTCGTTGTGTCACGCTACAGCGACGTGTATATTAGGGCTGTATATTATCGAGAAAAGATACTATCAGAGGAAATAGATATTGCACCTGACGACAATGTACGCGCGCGCACGCATACATAATGTTACTCCGATGCATGTGTGTACACACCTCCTGCTCCTCCGCCACCTCGTCCTGTCGTCACCGATGTCACACTCCAATACAGAGACACATGTCGTGTGTACCATCCAAGAAATTTTCTATGCATTACTTCTTTCTTGCGCGAGTGAGTGCGCACTTAGCAGTACATAGGGAGAACGTAGGAGAGAAAGAGCGAGAAGGGGAGGGGAGGGGAGAGGATCCGTGAACACAACCGCGACTGAACTAACCGACACGCACGTTGGCAGCAAAAACAGGGGGATGGCAGTACGAGGGGCAACATGTTTTTTCGAACAACGCTCTAATAAATTAATCTATGTGCCAGCTAATCTGCGGCAACAGCAGCGGCGGCGTTTCGGTCGCGATCTACGCGTGATTTCTCGACTTATTGATTTCGTCGATCCCTTCTTTCCTTTCTTTCCTCGTCCCTTAATCCCACTGACTCAAGGCTCGACACTCCCGATGGCGAAAAGTTCGCGAAAATGCCTGCTCACTCGTTGCACTCACGCAAAAATGAGCGTACGCAGGCGGACACTACGGGGTTGGTCATGTCATCAGCGCGCGGAGAGAATTGATCTGGTGATCGTCGACGACAATCAGTGACGATAGCTCCGACGACGAATCTTGCGAAACGCGGTTTCGGTCGCGGGCAGCGTGCGCGCATGCGCATTTTGGACTGTTCCTGCTTGTCGACGACGATGAAGACGGTGACGACAGCGCACGATGGAAAAATCGCATAATCCTCTCCAATCTTGCTCACCTGCTGTACCAATCAGTCTGACAATTAGACATTTTGAGTCTGATACGCGCGCGTGTGTCCTTTCCCGACGAAACCACCACTACTTAGTTCCTCGTGTCACACAAGAAAGACGAAACACCAACAACTCCCAACTGTAATCCGTCACCATTACTGAGCGACTGAGCTCTGTATCGAAATCGAGATCGAGACTATCGAGAGCACCAACGCCACCAACGCCAACCAGTTGAACTTAAGCTGCGATCCACTTAGGGTGCCGTCACATGGGGCGTATTTCAGGTAATGCGTAAATAATACAACCAATTGGAGATCAGAATTTCTGTTGTAATGTTAACTTTCTGTTCTGATTTACGATTGGTTCTTACAAATTATGCGTCTACAATTATGCGTCTTGAAAATACGCGCTATGGGACTTCACCGTAAGCGAATAAATCAATCATAGTTGAATTTAGAAAAGAATAATCGAATATGATTGGGCTATTCGCTTACGACTTACGACTAACGACTCATTGTAGAACAGACTTAACCATGGAGGACTGGAGAGAAGTAGTGGTGGGGGCAAAAATTTTGTAATCGGAAGTGCACCATGAGAGACCGCCTATAACGTGCTTTCTACCGTAAGGAGCGTTGTAGCCGATCTCAAAGTATCTCACAAGGCCATGTCACAAGGCTTGATTCTCGATAACAAAATTAAGTAATTATAATTATAATTATATTAAAAATATTGATATAATGGTTAGTTGTGTGGCGTGCTCCTCGACAAAGTCGAAAAATTGTGGACTCACTTTTCATTCGTAAGTAAAAGTAATAACACTAATGAACTCTGATAAATAATGAACTATATTCAGGAATTTGTACTACTTATTATTACATATTTTATTTGTAATATCTTTTAGTTTTCCAAAAAATGCAAGTAAATATGAATTGTGGATCAATTTTGTTGGGAAAAATAACTGGAAACCACAAAGAAGTCATGTTTTATGTTCAAGACACTTTTCCGAAGATTGTTTTGATAGAACATCAATAAATATTACACGCCTTAAATCAGATGCAGTCCCAACAATCCACATTACACGGATAAGACATGTGAGTTACACAGTAAATCATACTTGGAAAAGTTGACAAGTATAAATGAGAGTAGTACAAGTAGTACAAGTATGAATGTTTCAACTAACTATACTCTTTATATTATATATAAATAAATGAATGAATATATATGATTACATATACACACAAATTTTACATTTTTATATGATTTGTACAAGAAAGAATAATACATTAAAATTTAAAAATTTTTCTAATATCTTAAATAACATTAATTTCTTATATATATGCATAAATTTGAAACTTTTTCATAACTCCAAATATATTTTTTAATATTTATTTGTGATCCTCTAAAAGACAATTATTACAACACAATGATCAATTGAAATTCGATTTGAATTAACCTCCTTTAGTTCATTTCCGGTAGCAGCCATCTTGGACCGCCTATTAAGCCTCGTCTACAATAGTCGCACAGGCTGTGTCGCAGGTCGCATAGGCTGTGTCGCATGTCGCAGGCTGTGTCGTAAGGCTGTCGCAGTCGCAAGAGTCCTTGTCGCACGGAGTTGAGTCAACTTCAACTTTCTGCGACTGCGACAAGCATGTCGCATGAGATCAGCCGATCACAGCACAGAACGTTGCCACGCGAAGTGTTTTGACGATTTGCGTGTGTTGCTAGCTATCCGTGGTATATTTTCTGGTCGCACCCACCATCTTCTGTTGTGCGATTCAGTAAGTAAACGGTAATATAAACATATTAAATTTAAAAATTGGGAGCAAAGTTGAAGAAAAATTAGTAATTGCTGCCGATCATTCATTGCGGCTGCAGTCGACTTAATGCACGCGAACAATCCTTGCGACATATTGTAGATTGTAGTCTAGCGACACATGCGACAACTTTCCTGCGACACTACTACTTACGACTTGCGACACAGCTTGTGCGACTATTGTTAGACGAGGCTTTAGAGACAAAAGAGTAAATACGTATCTTTATTTTATCTTGAGATGCTAGCAGAAAGCCACATTTCATCAGCTTATTTCACGCATGCATTCTAATTATGTATACGTTTTGTATATGAAAGTTGGGTACATCTCTCTGAAGTTCGTAGTCTAGTATATTAAACCCGTGGCACACGATGCTTTTTTGCCTGCTGGATTGTTTGCTGGATTTCCGTGATAGGTCAGGTGCTATTTTTCTCCCATGATTTGTGCTTGCTCATTGTGAGAGCCAATTAGGATGCAGCAGTAGATCAGCCAGCAGAGTGACCTAGGCAATCCAGCAGGCAAACAAGCATCGTGTGCCGCGAGCTTGGTCAAACGATCTCTTCGATATAAAACAAAGAATTTAAAAAAACATTTTTTTTTCAACCCTATTTTTTCCCTTAGTCACTAAACTGGATTTCTTTCAAAGAATCTTGAAATTTCAACTGATGCAAATTCGGAAAGAACGACCCTCAAAACCCCTACATATGAATCGTGATGAATATCCAAAAGGATTTAAGATTTGTAATATACGCATGAAAAACAGAAAGATTGCAGACTGATTTGTCTGGGCGTTAATGGGTTAATAGTCACATCGTTAAACCGGTTTATGTCCGCAGACTCAAGGTGGAGTCAGCGTATGGCATATGGCGTAAGGAATTTGACCAATCACGGACTTTACGCCGTTTCATTACGCCAGAACAAATTTCACGCTGATTTGTCTGGCGTTACGTGCGTTACGTTATACGCTTACACACATGTATACAGTTGTTCCTAACCTATTTATGTTTTTCAAACAGATTTGAAGGCAAATGCGAGCAGAAATAAGCTCATGAATAACAAATTGTTTCTGTATACGTAGTGAAACAATCTGCAATAGTTTTGCAAACATTTCTAGTGTTATTCGAAAAAAATTAAAAAATTTATCTGTCTTCAAAAACCATTTCTTGCACTAGATTATTGCTAGCCCTCTTGTGCTAAACGTTTTTTAATATTATTAGGTGTACAACTTTGCTTTCGCCGTTTTTTTTTTGAAATTCAAGGCTTTATTGTAAAAAACTGGTTATACATTTATGATTCAAAGTATTGCCCATCGCTGGCCACTACTTTCTCCCATCTTTCGGGCAGTGTACGAATCCCGCGTCGAAAAAACTGGTCATCTTTTGAGGCAATCCACGAATTGATCCAATTTTTTACTTCTTTATAAGACCGGAAGTGCTGGTCAGCCAGGCTGTATGCCATTGATCGAAACAAGTGATAGTCAGAGGGAGCAACGTCTGGAGAATACGGTGGGTGGGGTAGGACTTCCCATTTCAACGTTTCCAAGTATGTCTTGACCACTTTCGCAACATGGGGTCGAGCATTGTCATGCTGCAAAATCACTTTATCGTGTCTCTCGTTGTATTGCGGCCGTTTGTCTTTCAATGCTCGACTCAAACGCATCAATTGCCTTCAATACCGATCGCCTCTGATTGTTTCAGTCGGTTTTAACAGCTCATAATACACTACGCCGAGTTGGTCCCACCAAATACAGAGCATGACCTTGGAGCCGTGAATATTCGGTTTGGCCGTCGACGTGGAAGCATGGCCGGAAACTCCCTATGATTTTCTGCGCTTGGGGTTATCGTAATGAACCCATTTTTCGTCCCCAGTCACAATGCGATGCAGAAATCACTTCCGTCTTTGCCTTTCAAGCAGCTGTTCACAAGCAAACAAACGCCGTTCAATCTCTCGGCTTCAACTCGTACGGCACCCAATTTCCTTGCTTCTGAATCATTCCCATGGCTTTGAGGCGTTTTGAAATGGCTTGTTGAGTCACTCCAAATAATCGTGCCAATTCTTCTTGATTTTGACACGAGTCTTGATCAACTAATGCCTCCAATTCTGCATCTTTGAAAACCTTCTCTCTTCCACCGCTATGCCGGTCTTTGACGTCAAAATCACCGTTCTTGAAGCGTTGAAACCATTCACGACACGTTCTTTTACTAATAGCGGCCTTACCATAAGTATTTGAGAACATTCGATGAGCTTCAGCCGCAGATTTCTTCATATTGAAGCAGAAAATTAAAACCTCCCGCAAATGACGAGAATTTGACTCGTAAACTGACATTTTCAATCGAGAATAACTTTATGATGCAGACACAAATCGACTAATGTTTCTATGGGGTTATGTTGACAGATGCCCAAGTTTATTGTATGACGTCTATGATCTATTTATTTAGACCATCACTTGCCGCTAAAGCCATCTATAGGAAAACGGCGGAAGCAAAGTTGTACACCTAATATTTCGAATAATTTGAACGGTATGTAGGTTGTGATTCTTTTTTGTCCACTGTTGATTTCCTTTGGATCCTTTGTTCTATCGTTCGTTCCCGCGTTTTTCTCGTTCTTTCGTCTTCTTATGTTTTGATCCTATATCCAAAAGGTTGCTCCTGTTGGGTTTTCCTTTTTCAGCTTGCTGACTCCTTTTTCTGCTAACTCCATGCCACATGCAATTTGTTAAGAATAGTGCGTTCAGTACATTTTATGAATGTGACTTGTATTTCCTTTCGTTTTATGTTCTGCTTAATCGGTTGCTCATCTAGTTATTTTTTTTAGTTCATCTCTCGTACGTGCACGCGCTTCAATGCTCTGCTCTCACTAGAGTTATTATCTTGCTGATTACTAGCACTGTTTCTCTACTACATTTAATTTTGTATCTCTCAACTAAGATACTAATAAACGTGTTGTTCTAAATGGCCTGTTTCTTTTTGCTGCGCTAATCGCAACAGGTTATGGCCCAGTACATGACTAAATCGTACAACAAAGTGCTGAGATTGACTTCTATTTGAGTGTGTTGCTGAGCGTGTGGTCAGTCGACATCCAAAGGGGTCTTCGACCAGTATAACAAAAACACAATCAACATGGTTAAGTTGACCAAATTTAATGGAACAGATTTTAATGTATGGAAGTTTCAGATAGAACAGTTTCTCGATTTTCATGGCCTATTAGAAGTAACAAATGACACGATTACGAGATCAAGTACAAACGAGCAGGAACAGAGACAATGGGACAAAGTTGACAAAAAGGCCAGATTTGTAATCAGTTAAGCTCTTGAAACGTCACAAGTTCGTCATATGATGGTTTTGTCAATGAAATGTGGAAGCGGTTTGAATTACCATATGAGAAAAAGAATCCAGTCTCTATTCATTTGATGCTGCAACGTTTTTTTGAGTATAGTGTTGTGCCCGCATCTGGTCACCAGGTACGCAGTGTGAATGCGTACCGGAGAATGAATCTCGTCTCCTGGCGACGCTTGTTACGCGTTGCCAGGCGCGTTGTTGACCGGGCTGTCAAGCCGGATGGATGTCTGTATTTCTGGTTCTTCAATAAATTGTTCTCTATTTTACAACCCTCGAGTTGTTCCTTTCCGCGAGTCCGGTGCGAGTGTGTGTGTGAGCGCGTGAGTGCCGCGGAGCTGCGCGCAAGTGCAACAATAGGATGGATTAAAAAATGTCAATAGCTGACCATGTAACAAAAATTGAGGAGATGGCTCAACAACTAAAAGATCTAAGCCATAAACAAGACGAAATGGCTATCATCACAAAAGTGCTCATCAGTTTACTAACTAAGTATCGACACGTAATCTCTGCGTGAGACTCGTTACCTAGAGAAGAGCAAACTATGGTTAATCTATTACCACGTCTCCTAAAGGAAAGAGAATTTAATAAAAGCATGGTCAATATGAACTGAGTGACAACGACGAAGATTCAGCTGCGTTATATTCTCTAGTCCAATAAGAAGATTCAATACAACAAAAGGACTGGTAGCAGTCAAATTGAAAAACAAAAGTTCAAAGACACTTGTCACTTTTGCAAGAAACAAGGTCATATGAAACGCAACTGTCACAAATTTAAAGCCGATCAAAAGAATGGCAATGCAAATTCAGCAACAGCTGATCACTCTGCATCAGTGTTCACAGCAACGAGTAAATGGCCGACAGTCTACGACGAAAATGTTTGGTTAGCTGATTCCGAAGCTTCAGACCACATGACATCCAGAAGGGAATGGTTCACGAAAATTGAATTTCTGCAGGACAATGAGAGGCCGGTAACTCTTGGCAATAACGAAGTCGTATATGCAAAAGGAAAAGGTAAAATTTAGTTTGAAGCACGCATAGAAAATAAAATTACAAGACATACGATGGCTGATGTACTATATGTTCCTGGTATTAGTCGAAATCTATTCAGTCTTGGTGCTGCAGCTGCGAAAGGTGCAGAATATAGTGGTAAGAGCGACACTTAAAAAATCTATTTAAATGGCAAATTAACAATATTCGGAAAAAGATTCAATCAGGATTGTAATCTGGATATTTGTGTTGTAAAGAAAGCTGAGGTGAATGCTGCTCAATGCAAAGCAGTATCTCTTCAGACTTGGCGTGAGAGGTTTGGTCATGCTAACTACAAATCGATTCAGGAACTAGCAAAAAGAGATGCAGTCATTGGTCTTAAATGCAACGATTTTAAAGAAATTAATCTACAATATAACAGATTCTGCGAAGCTTGTATTTTCAGTAAGCAACACAAGAAACCTTATGAAGAATCAAAAAATCGTGCAAGTGTGCCAGCTGAACTAATTCATTTCGATGTGATGGGTCCGATGTCTACAGCCAGTCTTGGTGGCTCAACGGTGATAGCAATATTTGTGGATGATCACAGCTTTACATTTGCATATCCAATGAAAGATCATTCATTCATTGTTGAATAAACAGTGCATAGTTTTGACAACAGCATCTGTAGCTGAACATAAGGTACGACGTTTTCAAAGCGACAATGCAAAGGAATTCAAGAGTGCATCATCCAAGAAAGTTCTACAAGAACATCTAATTGCACACGAATTCTCAACATCAAGCAATCCACAATAGAACGGACGAGCAGAACGAGCTAATAGGACAATCGTGGAAATGGCCAGGACAATGTTGGCTGGAGCAAATCTTCCATTAACAATGTGGGCAGAAGCTTCACGTACTGCAACTCTCATCCGTAATCGAATACCATTAGCTAGATGCAATGATCGAACGCCTTACGAAGTTTGGACAGGTCAAAAACTTGATGTATCAATGCTGCGTGTTTATGGCAGTCAAGCTTATAAATTGATTGATACAAATCGATCAAAGTTTTCTAAAAAATCATTGGCAACAATGATTCTTGTAGGATATGAATCAGGACAGAAGGCTTATAGACTATGGGAACCTGGAACTCATAAAATTCATATCAGTCGTGATGTTAAAATAATTGAACCCCAACCGAAACAGGTGGCCACCTTGGTCTTACCAGAAAAAAAAGAAGTACACACACTACCTATGAGTGAGATCAAAGAAGAAAAATTATAGGAAACCGATGGTAGGATCGCTACACGTACTCGTAGCAAATCTAGTCCACTGCTTTCACTATGGAAGAAAGATCAAGAGTACAAATATAATGGCTCAATGTTTGCTCGTTGAATCGTTACCGACTGCAGTTGAAGAAGCAAAAGCTCCTGCAAATCGATGCAAATCAATGGGAGATTACAATGAATAACGAGTTAGAATCACTAGTCAAGAATAAAACATAGACTTTAGTTAAGCGCCCAACGGATCTCACACTCATTAAAAATAAAAGATATTTCGTATCAAGGTTTCCTTCTAATTGCCGTTTATGAGCTTAAGATTGCATTAAGAACAATAAAGGTATGGATCTAACATCTTATCACTTAACATACTTGAAGTTGTATTCATCATTTATTTCAAAAAATACGTGTACACATTATATTGGCCTTTAAAAAAAAGAATTTGCAATTTAATAAAAGAAATATAAGAGCTTCACTTTGTATGACAGAGAATGCATTTAACGGTCATCGCTCCACCAAATTTACCAATACGGAGAACATTGCAACATCTGAAATTTTACACAACATGACTATAGTATCCTCATGGCGAAGAGGATGCTGTTCCACATACCAATTTGTATATGAGACTGTATTGTTACGTCACTGAAGAGGACTCTGTGAGTTCGAAACGCGTATGACAATTGATTAACTTTGATGTAAATTTTAATATATGAACATTATTATTATAATTACTATTATTTATTATTATAATTAGTCTTTTGTTATTGAAAAATGTCCGGCTCTTAAAAGGCTTATGTGTTTACTTATATATTTATATTGAGGAGCCATATACCAATTAATTTTAATTTATATTTCGTATCAAGATGAAACCAGATGGATCGATTGACAAATACAAGGCACGCCTATTGGTCAAAGGTTGCTCTCAAAAGGCTGGAAAAGATTATGATGATATATTTTCCCCTGTGGCTAGGTATGAATCAGTTCGGATGATACTGGTCTGTAGCTACCGCAAAGGCCTTTGAAATCATATAGTTCGATATAAAAATAGCGTTCTTGCATGATGATCTAGAAGAGACTATATATATGGAGCAACCAACTGGCTTCGAAGATGGTTTCGACAGAGTTTGCTTATTACTTCGTAGTCTTTATGAGTTAAAGCACCTAAACAGTGGAACAATAGCATATATGTAATACTAATATATTGCTAGAAGAGTGCCGACCTCAGGGTCAAACATTACGGTACAGACGTATAATAATCTGTCTCTTACGCACGGTTCAGCTGCTTTGTGCGCATGCGCTAACAGCGTTAGTCAGACACGACCAGGTAATGTTTTCTCTTTTCGTGTTCTTTCCGTCTCATTTTCTAATGCTTAGCTTCTCGCTCACACTCACTCAATAGACGCGCCTGCGCATAACGAGGCTTAACCATTGCCCATATTTGGAATTCGTGCGTCTCTCTTTTATGGGTCTCGACCTCTCATTGCGAAGATACGGAACTAGCAATATATTAGTATTACATATATGAACAATAGGATGGATAAGTTCTCACGCAAATTTGGCTTAAACCCACTGCATATGACCCGTGTGTTTATACCACATCATGTGGTAATCTCATTACAATTTTGTCGACAATGGATTGGTAGCTGGAAAATCAATGGCTGAAGTGGAGAGATTGATCAACGAAATGAAACGCGAGTTTGAAATCACTTCTCAAATCAACTGCTATCTCGGCATGGAAATTGAACGCGACCGTACGGCAAGAACACTATTCATTCATCAATCAGCTTACACAAGAAATGTTATCAAGAAATTTTAGATGGATAACTACAATCAGGTGGCAATACCAGCTGATTCAAATATAATCAAGAGAAGCATCAATAAAGATGATAAATCAATAGACAAAGCAAACATTCCATATAGACAATTAATTGGCTCACTCATGTATCTAGCTATATAAGATATGTCAGGTACGCGACTGACATATCTTATATAGTCAACAAATTAAGTCAATTTCTGGAATGTCCTTCAAAAGTTCATTGGAATGCAACTAGAAGAATCTTTAAATACTTAAAAAGCTCTATAACACTTGGCTTGAAATATAGAAAGCTGAAGGAGAATGAGAACGTATTGACAGAGTATTCGGATGCTAAATGTGTTGACTCACGACGTTCAACCAGTGGAGTTGTTGTAATGCTAAACGATGGACCGGTTATTTGGCTTTCTCGACGCTGAATACATGGTTGCGTATGAAGCTGCAAAGAAGATAATCTAGAGCAGAGGTCTACTGGATAGCTTAAGTGTTAGTCAAACCACCGAACCAACGAAACTGTATCTTGACAACGCAGCAGCGGAGTGCTTAATTAAAAACTATATTTTTCAGACGCACTAAACACGTGGACATAAAGTTTTACTTTACTCGCGACTTGGCGAGATTAAAAGAAGCTTGAAATTGTGCATGTAGCTAGTTTAGATCAGATAGCTGATATATTGACAAAACCTTTAACCAAAGAAAAATTTTTGAAAAATCGTAATCTAATTAATTTGGTGATTTAAATATTCACGAGTGGGAGTGTTAAAAATGGTGCGTTCAGTACATTCTATGAATGTAACTTGTATTTCCTTTCATTATGTTCTGCTTATTCGGTTGCCCATCTAGTTACTTTTTTTAAATTCATCTCTCGTACATCTCGCGCGCTTCAATGCTCTACTCTCACTAGAGTTATTATCTTGCCGATTATTAGCACTGTTCCTCTTCTACTACATTTAATTTTGTATCTCTCAACAAAGGTACTAATAAACGTGTTGTTCTAAATGGCCTGTTTCTTTTCGCTGCGCACAACTAATCGCAACAGTTTTTAACGCTGATTCTCTGGTAAGTTGTGTTGTTTCTAAAAATCTCGACTGGATTCTTTGATTCCTTAACCCAAAGACGAACTGACGGTTCCTTAATTCGGTTTGTAAATATTCTCCAAATTTACAACGCAGCAATAATTTTTGCAGAATCGCCAGTACTCCTGCGCTCTCTCCTCCGATCGTTGCATTCTCTTTCGAAAAATATAAATCTCTGCCATTTCCAATGGCTCTGGTTCGTAGAATTCTTTTAATTTTCCAATTAGTGTATTGTGCGACTGCGTATAAGGATCTGCTAGATCCAGCCTGTCGCACAAAATTCCAAAAGCTTCCACTCCCACGAAGTGTAATAAGTAAGTTACTTGGTCTACTTCCTCTCGAATTTGAAAAACTCGAAACGTGCCATCTGCTCAGTGGCTGCCGCGCCGGATCAAAAGTAGGTATCATTTTGTAATGGATTTGCAATTGTCACTTTCTGCTCTAGATTTATTCCTGCCACTGGGCTGCCGTAATCCCGTCGACATTTTAATTGCTCTTCCAAATTCTCTTCAATTGGTATGTATCGGCTTCGAATCTTTTCGAAAATTCCTTCGCCACGTATTCAAGTCCTTCTGGAGATTCCTGCAATAATTACTTCAATTTTTACTTTATTATTTCCCGTTCTCTTCACGCGTATCGTAATTCTAATAATCCTCGTCGCCAGCTGTTTTGTTCTTTAGTATATTAGGAATATATACAGGATGTTAGAAAAGTCTGGAAACGGTCAAATATCTTGAAAACGAAACGTTTCTGAGAAATGCTTTTTATTGCATATGCCCAATTTTTTATTGCATATTCTTGTAGCTTACCTCGAGAACTTTCCAAAACACTATAATAAAGTTACCGTACGATCATTTTCTTTGCCAGTAGAAATTAAAACTCAAATGAAAGGAGACTAGTTGACGTCAAACTGGCATATATAATTGGTGAGCTACGAGCCAACTTGGTTTGTCAGATTTACACCGCAGTGTGTAATATCACCAATTATATATGCCAGTTTGACGTCAACTAGTCTCCTTTCATTTGAGTTTTAATTTCTACTAACAAAGAAAATGATCGTACGGTATAGTTATATCTCACCAATGACTTAAAAATTTGGTGTCCCTCACTAGAGGCGCTCCCTGAGAAAGCGTCTCTCTTAGTATACTTATTATTGTGATAAATATTATCACATGCCTCGGTGGTCGAATTGGTATGACACCCGCACGGAATGAGGGAGTTCCAGGTTCGAATCCTGGCTGAGGTAATATTTTTCGCAATAAATTCTTCATCTTATAAGTTTAGATCTATTTATCCCTAAATGGAAATCGAATTTAGATTTCAAAAAATTGGTGAATCACTGCGGTGTAAGTCTGACAAACCAAGTCGGCTCGTAGCTCACCAATTATATATGCCAGTTTGACGTCAACTAGTCTCCTTTCATTTGACTATAATAAAGTATTTTTTCATTTTGAGTTACAAGACTTGAAAGATACAGTATTTTGACATAAAATACAAAATATTATATCTTGAGAAACATTCAGTTTTCGATAATCTTATTTTGATACTTTTTGCACAGAATAATGAAATCAAGCAATTGGTATAAAGAAAACACATGTTTGAAAAAAAATATGTTGCTAAACACCACAAATATGTACAATACTTTGCAACATTTTTTATAGAATATAGAATATAGAAAATGAGATTGCCGGTAAAAAATGAGATACCCCAGCCACTATTACTGTTGTTCAGGTAAGCGTTCGGCTAACCTCTCGCGGTTTCACGATCCCCGATCGGGATCAAAGGCCTCGATAGCACTCGGGGATTTCGGCCCACATCAATACCATTCGCCAATCACAGAGCGCCACGCAGTGTTTCGGATATCCTCGATAAGACGCGCGCAATTCGAGTGTACATATCAGTTCCCCAAACTCAAATTACTACTTCGTGGAAGAGTCCATTGAAGCCATTAAACAAAATTCGCTGGAAGGAAGCTGAAGGCCATACCGGAAAGTGTCTATAAGAAATTTTTCGATGACTGGATTATTTGTTGGCATAAGTGTATTGCATCAAATCCTATTTTGAAGGCGACAAAATAAATTTGAATAATTAAACCAATATTTTGTGTTTTATTGAACATTTCCCGGTATTTATTTGACAGAATGTACATACTTTTGTATAATACATATTTATATACATGGACTAATCTAATAATCAGAGTTCTCCACATTAAATATTGACATCATAGTTATCCAATATCTTACACATGGTATGTTTACAATTGTCTACGTATACTTTATCATGATTAAATTCGAAATATTTCCCGTAGAGTTGCGAACGTTCCTAATTCTCATTTTATAGTAATATCTATTTAGTGCATGGTTTTCTTAGCGTTAAGATCAGTGCACGTACATTGCCGCCTTATGCTATCTTGAAGTGCGGTTACACGAGTAGATCAGTGAGTTTGACTATGATTGAAAGTGGAAATAAATGATGCATGGTTCCCTCTGTGTATGACAACCGTAAATTTAAAAGCCTATATGTTACGCGCCGAACCGGGCCCTATTGAGCCGTGAAAACAGGACTTGAAATAGCATGAATTAATAAACTGTACAAACTGCGTCGAGTCTGCCATTCCATTCTTATAATCCTCTCAGGACGACAAATTGCGGGTCAAATTCGTCGAACCACGTTGTTTATTACCGCGCTTTTAGTGTGTGAATGGGTCGACAAGACACAAGTTCGTCAACTTACCCTTTATCAAATCTTTTTCTTACAGTGTTTAACAACTTTGTACAAATCAATGAATGCTCATTGCGTATAGAAAAAGCTAGTATGGAAGGAATAGGTAAAAGAGATGCACCATCTCTTCCATACTATAGAGACGGGTTTCAGGTATCGCTGATGACACATTTTCTTTGATTTATGTCGACAAACTTTTTGATATTTGATGATATGGGAATTTGATATTTGATGATATGGGAATATTTGATATTTGACCGATGGGAAAAGGCGGAAGAAAAGATGTATGGTTCGATAAGTCTTGCGCAATTCGTCAATTAGTTCTATTTCACGGCTCTGAACCTTTCTGAACGGTGTGTGGTTGTGCTGTGAGAACGATAAAGATATTATGATATAAAAAGAGAAAATTATACGTGAGAAAGTTTTACACGCGCGAGCCTTCACAAGATGGTAAGAAAAAGCCTTTAAAGCGCCGCACTGTGAACCTGTGTAAATGGACCAGTGCACCAACGCGATAAGAATCAGCGCGGCTCGTTTTTTCCGTTGATTGTTGGTAATATCAGAGATTCATCGAATTAAAGGAAATGTGTCATCAGTGATGCTTAAACTAGTTTTGGTAGTATGGAAATGAGTGACAACCCTCCACTGGTTTTCTGTGTGCGACAAACGTAAATTTAAGAGCCTATATGAGCTACGCGCTGCAATGAATTCTACCAAGTCATGTACTGTGAGAACAAGACTGAAATAGGATTGACGAACCTTGTACGAACTGCGCCGAGCCCATGCGCTATTCCATTCTTATAACTTTCAGCACAGCAAATTAATGATTAAATTCGCCGAAGCACGTTTAATCACCTTTACACAACATATAAGCTAATCCTACAGCAATACAAGTAATGTAAGGTTCTCACGTAAGGTGGTGTAAGGTGCTACAGCAATGTACGTGCGCGCTGGCTCTTATGCACTAATTGTGCTTTGAAGAATTATTCATTGCCAAGTGTTATGTATGTAGTACGTTTGTATAATAGTGTGTGAATTCTGGGTATCGATCATGTAATGTTCTTCTAGAGTGGGATCGTGAAAAGCGAAAATTTTCATATGAGTTAGACGATTATATATTATTACATTATCTTCTGGTTCACATGAAATTTTTGGTAATTATTTACTATAGGGAAGGCAGTTCCGATGGCCTTGACATATGTTGTCAAGGACATGATCCTGAGTAACTTTTCCTTATAACTTAATCAGCGTTTATGGCTTATTAAAATGTTATAAACAAAAAAGTTTGTACAATTTTAAACCTCGTTTTGGGCCAAAGCAGGAGTGGGCAAAGGGAGTGGCGGTGGGGTAGATTTTGCTTGCCGAATATGAATAATTGTCAGAAAATGTCAGGATTCTAATTCGGAACGTGAAATGACCTTTACATAATTAATGTGATAAAAAAAGTCAATAGACGGGAATATACGGAAACTCCCTCCTCACCCTTCCGTGCTCACGGCCCGAAACGAGATCTATAATTGTTCTGTTCCATATGAGTTTGCGACTTTTTATGCGAACCGGCATCCATCCACCCCATCTCAACCCCTGCTACGGCCTAAAACGAGATTTATAATTGTTCTGTTCCACATGGGTTTGCGACTTTCCACGCGAAGCGACATTCCACCTCCATGCACTATTTCTCTGCTCCACCCGAAGACCTGTAATATTTTCACGTACATATTAATTGTGTATACCTTTCAATACTCAAAATAATTGCTATTTTCTAAACTTTTTTGGTTTATAACTTTTTAATAAGCGATGAGCCGATTAAGTTATAAAGAAAAGTTACTCAGGATCATGTCCTTGACAACATATGTCAAGGTCAAGGCCATCGAAGCTGTCTCTCCTGTAGTAAATAATTACTAAATTGTTCACTTTTCACGATTCTCTCCTAGGAGAGAGAAAAATATATATAATATAATTGACCCTGAACGACATTATCCTTTCATTTTGCACTAATTGTTCGATAAAAGTAGTGATTCGATGATAACTATTATGATTTATCAATAAACATTCGATTTTTGGATACAGTTTAACTAAATTAAGTTCTTCACGAGTACGAATAACTCTTTGAAGCACAGTGGTATACTAACAAGGAAGGTGTCGGAAGTGTCCCCTTCCGATTTTGATGAGCTTCTAATATGTTGTTCTCCAGATCAAAATAGGGGATACGTTTTTTTTTATACGTGCTTATACGGCCTTTTAGGGGGTGAAACACCTCTTTGAAAAAAATCGGTTTTTCTCTTTTGGAGTAAATATCTCCGAAACTAAGAAAGATAGAACAAAAATTCAAACTGGGTATTAAATGGCTTGATGAGTACTATAAAATAATGTAAAAAAATTTTTTTACTTTTTTTTTATTTTTTAAAAAACCTTGCTCCTCTAACTTTTTTTTCAAAATTTTGAATTTTTGTTTTCACCAAATTAAAGGTTATTTTTTTACGAATTCATCCATGTATATTAAAGTTATGTTCCGTAATATCATTTTCAAGAATTAATTATAAACGCCTCCGTACATACGCTATTTGTATCGGTCCATGCGCTCGATCTCTTCGCGCAACGCATTTTCCTGTAATCAAAAGATGACGAATACACTTGGAGGACATATCCATATATAATCACGAAAGTTTTCATCACATATAGCTTGAGCACTTATATAAAACTTAAAACAAGTTTAAAGGTCTATAAGACGAATAATTTTATCGTTGGAGGAAATATAAAATGCCGTCGCTTTGCGAGCATCAGTTTAATACGTAACATCGTACATTTTATTGTGTACCGTTAATTAAATTGTGTGAACTATTAATTATTGTAGTTTTATAGGTATTAATATTTTGTAAATATTGTCTGTTAATATGTATCTATTAATGTTTATATATATATATATATATATATATATACCATATATATAAGTGTATATATATTATATATATATTTAACCGTTTCCGGACTATTTGCCCAACCCTGTATATACATATATATATATAATGTTCATATATATTTTCATACAATTATTTTTTTATAGTTTTTAAAATCAATTAGCCCATAAATTTGTATTTATTGTATTTGTTTACGGCATTACGAAGAAACATTTTTTGGTACTTCATATAACTTTTGTTTAAAAATCATAAAATACAAACGTACTGCATGTATATGTTTATACAATATAATATAAAATTTCTTCTTTATCCAAACAAAGTTTTAACGAGGAATGTATTTATAGTTAAAAAAAAAGATATGCTTAATGCTTAACATTTTTATTACTTAAAAAATAAAATAATATATTTATTTAAATACATAAGTAATATAATGTAAATATAACAAGTATAATAAAACATTACTATTTTTTAATATACACAATTACTAATTAAACTTTAAACATATATGTGTATATCTATATATTTATTATTCATACTTTTTAAGGCAAAATGCGATTCAATCCAAAAAACGTAATAAAGTTGCTGTTTACTGCCTGTTTTTTAAGTAAATATAAAAATTTTTAGCATTGAAGTACCAAAAAACATTTCTCGTAATGCCGTAAACAAATACAATAAATACAAATTTATGGGCTAATTGATTTTAAAAACTATAAAAGAATAATTGTATGAAAATATATATGAACATTATATATATATATATGTATATACAGGGTTGGGCAAAAGTCCGGAAACGGTCAAATATATAAAAGGATATATAATAATATATATAATATATACCACATATATATGAAATATACATATATGTAACACATATATGTATATACATATATATATATATATATATATATATAAACATTAATAGATACATATTAACAGACAATATTTACAAAATATTAATACCTATAAAACTACAATAATTAATAGTTCACACAATTTAATTAACGGTACACAATAAAATGTACGATGTTACGTATTAAACTGATGCTCGCAAAGCGACGGCATTTTATATTTTCCCCAACGATAAAATTATTCGTCTTATAAACCTTTAAACTTATTTTAAGTTTTATATAAGTGCTCAAGCTATATGTGATGAAAACTTTCGTGATTATATATGGATATGTCCTCCAAGTGTATTCGTCATCTTTTGATTACAGGAAAACGCGTTGCGCGAAGAATCGAGCGCGTGGACCGACACAAACAGCGTATGTACGGAGGCGTTTATAATTAATTCCCAAAAATGATATTACGCAACATAACTTTAATATACATGGATGAATTCGTAAAAAAATAACCTTTAATTTGGTGAAAACAAAAATCCAAAATTTTGAAAAAAAAGTTAGAGGAGCAAGGTTTTTTGAAAAATAAAAAAAAATAAAAAAATTTTTTTACATTATTTTATGGTACTCATCAAGCCATTTAATACCCAGTTTGAATTTTTGTTCTATCTTTCTTAGTTTCGGAGATATTCGCTCCAAAATAGAAAAACCGATTTTTTTCAAAGGGGTGTTTCACCCCCTAAAAGGCCGTATGGGCACGTATAAAAAAAAACGTGTCCCTTATTTTGATCTGGAGAACAACATATTAGAAGCTCATTAAAATCGGAAGGGGACACTTCCGACACCTTCCTTGTAAGTACCATCTTTCTTCCTTCACATTTTCGTTGATTATCTTTTACTTTACGTATTTGGAGTTTTTACATTTTTTAATGTCTAAGAGATTAATAAACATAAATAAAAATACATTTTATTTATTGCAAAAATATTATAAATAAATAAAGCATAAAAAATACCTTTTTTCAGGAAAAATTTTCCAGCGACTTTTCCAATATTTTTGTTTGAAATTCACTATATGGGGGTTTTAGGATTGCTAATAACAAATCTGAGATCAGAACTTGAAAATTCAAAATGACAGATTTAAAATGGTGGACCAAAAATGTAAAATTTCGATAAATTGGGTTGAAAATAAGCATTCATAGATTGTTAAGGTCACTGATCACGAGTGATGTATTACATGTTCAAAAATTTTAATTCAGCTAAAACTAAGAGGTTTTGAGATTGATCACCAATCAAAACTCTAAACTAAAAATAGTAAAATATGACATTGTTTTCATCATATAGCTCAATTATTCAAAACATCTTAAGAAATTCTCAAAAATTTTTGAAAGATTTGTGAAGAATTTTTTCTTGGATGATATTTTGGATCTTAATTATGTATATAGAGCGAAAAATAATATTAGACTATAATACATTTAGAGACTTGAGTTGTATATAAAAATTTTGATTTTGTTTTTATATAATGTTTTTTTATTGGAAAAAAGAAGAAGAGTTTTTGATTGGAAAAAATTAAGAGCATGAGCTTCTAAATGTCATCTATTGAATTACCGACCGGCAAAATATATTATGTTCAGTGATAATTAGAAAAATATTTGTACTCTCTACAATTCAAATTTTTTCATCAGTTGATTTAGTTCCGTGCACACACTTTACTTCCTATCCAATTACTCGTTATAGCATTATATGAAACTCCGCCATGGCCGGTCCCTATGCTTCGTCGACCTGACTCAAGCCTTCGATAAAGTCAAACTAGAAGATGTCATGGGAATACTTAAGGATAACACAATAGACCCAAAAATAATAAAGCTTATCGCAGAGTTGAACACGGGCTGCACTACTAGATTCAAAGTAGATAACCAACTAACCGAAGAAATCCCCATAAATACAGGGATACGCCAAGGGGACAGCCTAAACCCGACACTATTCAACTTCATAATGAATAAAATCATAGAAAACGTTATGGCAGCAGGGAAGGGCTACACCTTGGGCGACAAAGAAATAAAGTTGCTGTGTTACGCAGATGATGCAGGCGGAAGACGAGAACAGCCTACAGAAACTGGTCTATAGGTTCAATCAGAGAGCAAAGGACCTTAATATAGAAATATCCACATCCAAAACCAAATCAATGGTGATATCGAAAGAACCTATAAGATTATTAGTAGTAAACAATCAAATAATAGAACAGATGTCCTCATTCAACTATCTGGACGTTACGACATCAAGCAACAGAAACATCATCAAGAAGGCCCGGATACAGGCCAATAAAGGCAATATCAGGATACTTACGAGACGTAATATGAAGAAACAAACACATGACAATAAAAAGTAAAGTACGTATATACAAAACAGCTGTTCGCCCAATTTTGACTTATGCAACGGAAACGAGAGCTGAAACCGTCAAAACAACACAGATACTAAGAACAACAGAAATGAAGACTCTGAGGTGCATAGCAGGCGTCACACTACGCGACAGAACCCACAACGATATAATTTAGCAAAGATGTAGGATCACGGATGTGGCACGATGGGTGAGAAGTAGAAAACGGACGTGGAAACGCCCATGTGAACAAGATGAGCGACGAGCGATTGAGAAAAAGATAGCGAAACATAAGAAACCACGAACAGGGAGACCACCGGGCAGGCCACCTAAGCGGTGGATGGACTCGTGGACATCAACATCTCAAGACCAAAACTAGAAAACTTAAAGAGCATGGAAATTGGAGAATGACAAGGCTTAGCCTTAAATTAAGAAGAAGAAGAAGCATTTTATGACTTACATCATAAAATTATAAAAATTTTAGTACTTTTGATCCATTATTTTGAATCCATCATCTTGAATTTTAGAATTTAAACCTCAAATTCATAATCGATTTCGAAACCCCTCCCCCCCGAGTATTAACTTCAGCCCAATCAATTAAAATTTTACATTTTGGATCCGCCATTTGAATCCGCCATCTTAAATGCTAAATTTTGAAATTCTGACCTCAGATTTGTAATAAACTCCTGTATACCAAATTTCATGGAAATCCAGTCAGAAGAAAAATGTGTGCTTCAAAAAGTTAAAAAGTCACAATATAAATTCTCTATAATATCTTCTTGTATATTATACCTACTGTTAATCTGGATTCAGACTTGTATCATTTTGTTGTATCATATGATGATCATGTATCACGACCAAGTGTGGCAGCCGTATCGTGTTTGTATATCACAAGTGTTACGTGAAACGACTATGATTTACTGATTGTGAGAGTTGGTATTTTATCGAAACATCAAAGAAATTATATGACTTGATATGAATAAATCCAAAGAACATTATGACGTCTTAAAGTCTAAAAAATGTCTTATTTTTGTAAAAGACGACTTTAGATGTTTTTTAGATGTCTTTTGATAAATTCTTAAAACCATTTTTTTAAAGACGTTTTAAGGTCTTTTGATAAAATCTTAAAGACATCTCTAAGACGTCGTTTAGATATGCATGGGAAATCAGTATGAACATGACCCCAATCATGTGCCTCGATCTAACATCACTTGTTTTGTTCAATCACGTCTGGAATTAGATACAGACACGCTAGGTGGAAAATTAAAAACGATGCAGATATAGGATATGGATACAAGTTTAAACAAAGCTTGACATACTATCATAACCAGCGTATCATGATCGTAACGGAATGATACAAGTCTGAATTCGACTTAACAGTACAAGACATTTCCGAAAACACTCACGTTACATGTTCCATGATAAGAACGTTCGTAACGATAATATTGTACAGCAACAAAAAATACATAAAAATAAAGATAATTGTTTCCCGTAGTTTTCTAGGAAGAACTATTGTTTTTGTATTTGAAAAAGTCGTTTGTTAATGAGCAGTGTAATCAGTCTTCCTATACAGATAATACATATCCAGATAACATTATGACTTCTTAAAGATGTCTTTTGACCCAATTTATGATGTTTTTGAGACATCTTATAGGTGTTTTATTTTAAATTATTTTTAGACATATTGCAAAATAAAAATTAATAATACAAAAATGTGTTAATAAGAAGAAAACTATAATAGTGTAGTTGTTTTAAATCGATAAATAAATAATTTAATATTTACATAACTTTTTGATAACAATCTATATATTACAACAAGAGATAGATTTTGGAGTTACAAAAGTTATGTACATACGTAAGTATTAAATCATTGATATATATCAGATAATTTCAGTTTTTGTCTTGTATTCTTCTTCTCTTGTTAACGTATTTCCGAACAGTTTTGTCTTAATTTTGTTGTTGTGACACTAAATAATTCTAAATATTTGAGTACAAATTAGCTGGCAATAAATATTTTATAGGTTATGTTATATCCAAATTGGCCATATCACATAAATCAATAATGTAATATCTGTGTATGTTCTTGAAAAAATCTTATCAAAGACAACTTTCAGACGTCTATTTAGAAAATCTTTAGACATCTTAACCCGGCGTTGGTACACCTTGAAATTGTAAAATTGTCGGTACACTGGGGTATCATATACCCCACATTATTTTCTAAAAAAAAGGGAGAGGAAGATGAATAAAATGTAATATTCGGCGAAGTTTTTAGGATTATTAGTCAATGTTTTATAAGAAAAATCGCTTGAAAATGTAAACGCCCCAATAACGTAGACGGCAGAAAGTGTGTTTGGCATTACTAATTTTCAAGGAATGTATATTTTAACATAATTGAGGTATACCCCACCAACGCCGGGTTAAGAAAAAAGTCTTAAAGACATCTTTAGAAGGAAGTCTTTAAAATGTCTTTTAGATATGCATGTTGTCTTTAGGTATGCGTTGATCTTTCCAGTTTCTTTGCTTCGGCCGCTTATTTCAGATTATCTCCCTTAGATCCAATTGAATCACAGTTATATATAATATTTAATCTTCTCTCTATAGTAGATTTCTATAAGACACAATATCAATGATCAACGAAAACAAGTTTGTCATTACTTTAGATCAATGAGAGATCTTACTTTTGTACGATTTTTTCAATTTATAATTTATATAGAGGGTGATTCAGAACAACCTTTTAATATTGAAATGTCGTATTCCTGAGTGAATTCTGAGATGATTATTCCTTTACCAAAATTTTCTCTGAAGCTTAGTTTTTGAGTTATAAAGAAAAATAATTAACGAATTACGGAATAAGTACGGAAGATAGGCAGGGGCGACGCAACTCACCGTCCGACGCAGGTGATTACGTGGGGCGCTCAGCTTATCGCTATACGTATACGATACACAAAACACACACGCACATGACACATTCTCTTTTTTTCTTCCTCACTCTGACTTATTCTCACTCTTGCTCACTCACTACTATTTATTTTTGTAATTGAAAAACTAAACTAGGAGATAATTTTGCAAAGAAATGTCTCAGAATTGAGTCAGGAATACATTTTTTTAATCACTTACCTGTAGAGATGCGATGACTTCGTATTATTGTAATTCCTTGAGAGATGGATGGATTGTAATCAATATTTCTTGTGACTTCCACAACTTTTATGTAGATATTAAATCGCGTTCCCACTGACAATCCACAGCTGAGTAATTAAACGCAAAATATTCTTCTTTTATAAATTTATGTTTCACACATTTTCACTCACGTTTCACTCACTCGATCACTAATCATTGTCGATCACCACCGAGTAATTCTTTGACTGAAAATCACTCAAAGAAATACACATAATACACAACACGCAACACGTGTTCACTTGACGTACAACCATAACCAAAAATCAGTCGATTGCTTGCTGTTGCCAAGTAAACACGTGTCGTGTATTGTGTATCGTGTGTATTTCTTTGAGTGATTTTCAGTCAAATAATTACTCGGTATCGACAGTGATTAGTAATCGAGTGAATGAAACGTGAGTAAAAATGTGTGAAACATAAGTTTATAAAAGAAGAATATTTTGCGTTTAATTACTCAGCTATGGATTGTAAGAACGCGATTTAATATCTACATAAAAGTTGTGGAAGTCACAAGAAATATTGATTACAATCTATCCATCTCTCAAAGAACTACAATAACATAAAGTCATCGCATCTCTATAGGTAAGTGATTGAGAAAAATGTCGTATTCCTGACTCAATTCTGACATTTCTTTGCAAAATTATCCCCTATCTTTAGTTTTTCAATTACAAAAATAAATAGTAGTGAGTGAGCAAGAATGACAAGTCAGAGTGAGAGTGAGTGAGTGAAAGAGAGAGAGAGAGAGAGAAAGTGTCATGGGCGTGTGTGTATCGTATACGTATAGCGATAAGCTGAGCGCCCCACATAATCACCTATCCGATGGTGAGTTGCGTCGCCCCTGCCTATCTTCCGTACTCGTTCCGTAAT
The DNA here is from genome assembly GCA_901521435.1 of Crematogaster levior. Taxonomy (NCBI): domain Eukaryota; kingdom Metazoa; phylum Arthropoda; class Insecta; order Hymenoptera; family Formicidae; genus Crematogaster; species Crematogaster levior. The sequence continues at coordinate 88,751 of CABEGB010001206.1, forward strand.
TCGTTAATTATTTTTCTTTATAACTCAAAAACTGAGCTTCGGGGAAAATTTTGGTAAAAAAAAAATCATCTCAGAATTCACTCAGGAATACATTTCAATATTAAAAGATTGTTCTGAATCACCCTGTATATATAACTATACAGGATGAGTAAAAAGTATGGAAACCCTTAAATATTTCAGAAACTACGCATTTTAGAAAGAAATGTTTCAGATAAAAGTTGTAAGGTTGAAAAAGGTCTATTTACTGATCTTATCATTTTGACTTTGTATGGCGTCGCCAAGGTCAGACCAAGGTCAGTTTGAATTTTTTAAAGGACATTCGATATATTATTGCATATTCTTGTAGCTTATCTTGAGAAAACCAAAACACTATAATAAAGTATTTTTTCATAAAGTACTTTTTGAGTTACGAGACTTGAAAGATAAATATTTTGACATAAAATACAAAACATCTTGAGAAACATTCAGTTTTCGATAATCTTATCTTGATACTTTTTGCACAGAATAATGAAATCAAGCAATTGGTATAAAGAAAACACATGGTTGATTTGAAAAAAAACACCATGTTGCCAAACACCATAAGTATTTACTTTTTTTGGTGAAAACTTGGGTGTGACAGTAGTATTGATCTGTCGATCAGTCCGAAAATAGTTCCTATTTTGTGGCAACATGGGTGGTTGGAATAATATGACAGCATTCTGTTAGAGAAGATTTTTTGTGGAACCAATCCAATCTTATTGTGTTATGTTTAATCAAACGTAAATCGAGAAAGTTAATCGAGTTATCATGTTCGTGTTCTATTGTGAATTTGAGTCTATTGTGATAATTATTGAATTTAAATAAAATAGTTTGAATATTATCTGGGTGTGTAACTAAAATGATTGTTAATGTATCTGTAATAGAATGTAGGGGAGCACTCCAATGAGTTTAGCGATATGAATACATATAAATCGTCCGGATTTAGAAAATTTGCGTTTTCACTTTATAAATATGAATAGGCGATAATATTGTAAGATTTGAGTATGTAACAGTAGGAATTATCCACATATTTTTACGGCTTGAAAGTTTTTATGAGTGCTGATGAAGACTCTGTGTAGTCGAAACGTTCACATTAATCGGAAGATGTAAAGAATCCGTTTTGATTTGTATTCTTATTTTTAAAAAAAGGTTATATAACATCCAACTAATTTGCTCATTTATTTTTAAAAATTGGCCTTTATCCTTGAGTTAGTTATTATCATTGCAACGAGCGGTATTATATATTTGTTTGTTTATAAACTGAAAAAAACAAAAAAAATTTCGGTCTGGTTGGATTTCTTTATATTGCTTTCGCCGTCGTGATTCTTTTTACAAGCTTCTAAAATTCTGTCAAAATAAATTTTTTCGTGACGCCTTTCTTTTGTGTGTTAAGGTGTTAAACTACTTTAAAATTTTCAAAAAATTGAAAAAACATTTTGCTTTAAAAAAATATAGTTTGAAGTCTGTAAAATAAAGGACAAAAGGTCCTAAGTATAAATTCGAGTTAGAGTTAGTTTTCAAGTTACAAACCCTACAGTGGGCTCGTGTACACTGCGCGCCGGCTGCTTAGAATACTTTAAACGCATTTTTCTCGAAACCATGTTTTTCAAAACGATGTCGAAGATTTCTCGAGATGTACTCATCGGATTGACTTGAACTTTTGTTTTTTATTATCCTTATAATCTCTAAGCATTGACGTAAGATTTTTGCGATATTATTGTTAGTTTGCAAATTGGGTTGGCAAGAAAGTAATTTCGGTTTTGTAGTGTAAAATAAAACTCATTTTTTTAAATAGAAAGAATAAACTTTAATCAATTATATATTTTCCAATGACCTTTTGTTATCTTTCTGACAATTTCATGATTACGTGCTCATAGAACTTCTGGTCCTTATCAGCAAAAAACTGAACCAAGTGCAATTTCAGGTCATCATCATTAGTGAAAGTTTTACCATTCAAAGAGTTTTGCAAATTTCGAAATAAATGATAATCAGATAGGTCAGGGCTGTATGGGGGATGCAACATCACTTCCCAGCCAAACTCCAATAATTTCCCACGAGTTACCAAAGATGTGTGAGGCCTTGCATTGCCATGGTGGAACACAATTCCTTTGCAATTTGTCAATTCTGGGCCGTTTTTCTTTTATTGTTTTTTATTTCATCCAGTTTTATCAGTTGTTGACAGTAAACATCTGAATTGATCGTCTGGTTCCTTGGAAGCAGCTCAAAATACACAACACCTTTGTAGTCCCACCAAACTGACAGCATGATTTTTTTGTGATGTAATTCAGCTTTCGATATGGTTTGTGCTGGTTCATCACGCTTGGACCATGATCATTTTCGAATTATGTTACTGTAGATGACCCATTTTTCACCAGTGATGATTCGTTTAAAAAATGAGTCGACTTCATTGCGCTTGAGATGAATATCGCAATTATTGATTCGTTGTGTTAAATAAATCTCTTTCTATTCATGCGGAACCCAAATATCGAGCTTCTTAACGAGTCCAAGACATTTTAAGTGATTTTCAATTGTTGTGTGCAATACATTTAATCTTTCTGCAATCTCACGAACAGTTATATGACGATCCTCTTCAATTATGGCTTTCATTTAGTCATCATCAATTTCAGTCGACCAGAACGTTGGCCATCTTTAAGTGAAAAATCTCTAGAACGGAATTTTGTAAACCAATTCTGACACGTGCGCTCTGTTATGCAATCAACACCATATCTCAACTTCACCGTATCTCTTTGTGAGCGTCAGCAGTTTTCTTTCCTTTATGGAAATAAAAAAGTAAAATGTGCCGAAAATGTCCGTTTTTGCACTCCATGTTAAAATTGACCATAAACTAACAGCTACAAACAAAATTACGCACAACTTGCTTGTAACTTAACCTAAATATGACTGATATCAAATGTCAAAAGGAAAAAATCATAACACTGACAGAAGTCCTTCAAAACTATCACAACGTTATCTATGTGTGAACATCGAAAATACTTTCTTGCAAACCCAATATTAACAAATTAAGTTACAATTTTCGTGCTAAAAGTTGAACCAAAAAATTCAAAAATTGTTTTTTCAGTCAAATTTTAAAAAATTTAGAAAAACCCAAGTCAATGCTTAGAAAATATAATGTCCCAGCAAAGACAATGTTACATGTAACGTATATGTTTTTGGAAATTACATCTACATGTACGTTACATGTAACATTGTGTTTGCTGGGGTATTTGGTAATATTTTTTTTTATATAGTATTTTATATAGTATTTTTATATATTTTTTTTATACAGATAATCCAATATGTTGAAATCATCGACACCGATGACCGGTGTTTAGAAAATGGACATATTTTCATTTTTTAATAAATAATAATATATCACTATATTTTCTCGTATCTTGCATATTTTGCTTTTTTATAATATAATTAAATAATATGCCAAAAATCTGTAGCTTTTTCTTCGGCAATCCACGCTTAAAAATTATCTGGTTTTTTGGCAAGTCAAAGTGGTCTAACCCCCTTAACGTTTAATTGCACTCGCTGTTTTAAAAAAAAGCTTCTGTTACATGTACTCACAGTACCCACCTTATCCTACTATATTAACTTATAGTATTATAATGTACTTGTATGGTTTCTAAACAAGCCAAAGACACTTATAAAAACTTATTTAAGTGATGCTGACATGTTACTCATTCTTCTGATTAATTTATAGGTAATGTAAAAGCATAAAAATTAACAGATTCGAAAAATATAATTACAATCCTTTAATACTACTATATATAAGAGAGAAAGAGATTGAAAGATGCTAGGTTTATTATAAGTTCGTCCGAAATACTGCGGTCCTAGTATCTTCAATTAGATCATTTTTCCCCTTCATGTTATTTTATTTATCGAATTTAAAATTTAAATAATTTCATTCTCTTTCATGTGATTTTCTTATCTTTGTTAAAAAGTTTTTTCTTGAGAGAGAGACTAATGTTTAAATTAGCGATACTACAGCGACTGATCACTGTGTTTCAATAGTATATGAAGTGCCGTTCGTACAATTAATTACGTTATATGCAATAAAATAGACTTTGCGTGTTCTCAAAATAGAAATATGGCATCAATATCGAAAGGCGATATTGCATAGGCAGTGATAAATGTGATGTTCCATCAAGAGCTGTGTTCCAATATTCGCTGCCAGTACTGAAAATCTATAGTATATGTGACATAAACTATAGATTTTCAGTACTGGTAGAATATCGGAATACAGCCAAGGTAGCTACGAAAACAATAATTCTATTTTTTTACTCGAAAGTAACAAAACTTGTAATTTCTTTTAAATTTATAAAAATAATGGAAACGGGAAAAGTGAAAAAAAGAAACAGTTGTGTGAATTTTACTACATTAAACTTTGGTATTATATGTGAGTGAACATTGTTCCTCCTCTTTGTGCCAGTTCGCTTAGCATCTTCGAGTCTGCTCTATAGTAATGATTATTTACAAAAATCATACAAAGTACAACGTAATCAATGTTAATAAAAATATTAATAATAATAGTAAGGTTGATAATAATAATAATAATAATAATAATGGTAAGAATCGTATTAATACTAGCCATAAGAGATAACAGAAAGATCGACATTTGTCAACCAAGAACAAATACAAAATGTTTAACTTTAGATGGTGAATAATGAACGATAACGCATCTTTCGTTTGTGCGTGCGAAAGGGAGTAACAATATTTTGTGAAGACACGTGATACATGCTTAAATAATTTGGTGCAGTGTGCTAAAAACGAAATAAAAATTAATCTTTTTTGCTAAAAATAGCGAGGATCGTTTCGGAGATTAAACCTCTAAAACTAGTCTCTGGCAACTAATACTAGGAAATTAACAAGAATCGGGTAAATTTATCGTGACAATACTGTAGCTAGCGGTACATATATCTTTTTAATCGCGCGTGACGAAAGATTTCTCGACTATGTAAGATCACACCCAACATGGAAGAAGTTTTGCCTATTTGTGGATAATCGGATAATCCACGGAACAGAATAAACGGAGCTACACCGTTGTAAAGTTCAATAGATAAACATGACGTTTTTAGTGCGACGTAGTGACAATTTTTGTTTCTTTTCAATGTCAAGTGTTGAATCTCTTAAAATAGCTAATATTACAGATATCCCTAGTGCTTTTTTAAAAACGTATATTGACTACGAATTGTTAACTTAAGTCTACTAATAAATTAATAGATAAATATTACACGTCTCTGATAAGTCAAACAAGAACTCTAACAATCTTGAATCTATACTGCAAGTGTCTTGATAATACTTTGGTCACTGTACATAATGTCACAGATTCATTAATTCTACTATCTCGTGTATGACTTATAGAACTTGTACCGATTTCTAGAGAAAGAAAACTCGGTTTGGATAATTAATCCTCGTAGCAAACTCTATATGCTTTTAGCATTAATAATAGACCTTTGGAAGTAATGATTCCTCTGAATGAAAGGTACATAGTGTTTTAAGTATCAAGTACTCGTTAAGCGCTTAAAAGACATCTTAACACTTTTATTTTACATCTCTTGCTGTCACATTCTCTAGTTTATTTATTGATATTTACGCTTATCTTTCAGTAATCTCGATATAGAACTATGCGCAAAAGTAATGTAACGAAAAAGAATCAGTGTGCGTGAAAAAAGTCATGCGAACTGTGATAAATTTCTAATAAAAACAAAAAAAAATGATTTCACGCATTTTTTAAGATGACTTTTCAGATCTACAACAATTGTATTCGACCACAAAAGCCATATTATTTAACATCTTGTGAGAGCAACTCATAATCACGCTTAAAACTACAGGTCACGCTCGCAAACTATCACACAGTGGACGTTTGCTGATTATTATTATCCAGCGGAATGCTTGTGGAGCATTCTTTCAGCATCGCACGTAGTCGCAGGATTTCCTTAGATGCCGCCGCCAAATCGGATTCCAGTTGCAGTTCTTTTTCTCGACGACGTTTCAATTCACGTTGGCAAGTCTGTCGATTAAAGTTTGATATCATTTCTTCGTAATCGCAAATCTTTGAAATTTAACAGCAAAAAATTTCATTTTGATTTATTTCTTACTCACCACATTCTGCCGCAACAGATCCAGTTTGTCGCACTTGAGCCTAGTGACCTCCATCCTCAGGTTTTCGTTTTCCACAACTCCATCTTTACTCGTACACCTTGTGGTATCGTGAGTCTCCGCGGAGCTCATAGATTCGAGCCCTGTGTCGCTATCGGGATACACGGCCTGATCAAGTTCGAGCTCGCTATTGAGTGAACTGTCATCGCTCTCCGAAATCACTCGCTGCATCACCTCTGTTGTTTTCTCCTGCGTGCGCAGATTTTCGTGCGTTAATCGCTGCATCGTTGTCGACATTGGGGTTTTATCGATAACAGTGGCATCGCTGTCGAGGCAGACACTCGTGTTCTGTGATTCTCTGCGATCATATTCATCTTGCTGCAACGTCGCTAGACTGCTGTCTTGATTGTCAGTGTTGGATAAGCTACTGTCTTGGCTACCGAGACTACCGCGCTCTGAGTCTCTCCTTAAGGTCAAATCTGGCGAGCCGAGGGGACTGGATGGTTCCATTGAACGTTTGCTGCCACTCACCTTGCATATACACAATTGCACTTAATTTATTTGTGCAATGTCATTTATATCTTAATTTATAATCCACAATTAAATTTATAGTATAGTTTATATATTCTGTACCTACTTTTATTATAATTGCTACCTATTTCTTTTATGTACTCATAATTAATTATTGAGAGAAAACTTTATTCTACAAGTAATAAATACTTAAGCATTTATTTTCATTTATTTACCTTTGTGATAGTCGATTGTCGATTGCTCGGAGGACTGGACTCCATCTGTTGACCTTTTTTGGCTAGTTGCTGCGGCACGCTCTCTGTTGAGGCGTTCCTCACACGGGAAATCAGTGCTTTGCGCACTGTGTCAATGAACCGCGAGCCGCTGCCACTACTTCCTGAAGCGGATACGTCGTTCGTCGTTGGACTCACCGGACAAACGCTTAAGCCGGAATTTCCTAGACCGAGCGGACCACCGAGAAATTCTGCTGTTTTGGTCTGCAGTTCTTCCGTTAAGGATTCTAACAAAGCCGATCTAGTCCGTAGCTGAAAATTGTGTTGTTAATTTAGTTGTTGACACATTTCAAATAGTCTTTTTCAATTATTATGACAGCGAGTTATTAGATGTCGATTATGCGAAAACGCGAATACTTAAAGTTCTTTCACTTTGCAACACAACGTGTCGGGAGCAAAAAAAGCACCAAAGAGACTTACCTCCAGTTTAGAGAATTTCTCGGCTTTGTAAGCAGCATTTTCGGCATTCACAAGTTTCGTGAGCAAGAACTCTTTGAATTCGACACCTCTGAGAAAGACTGCTGGCATCGGTAAAGTCGGTCCGAACCAGGGAACGTCATCGCGTGCTGTCACACTGACTTTATACCTTAAAATACAACGCTACTGTTATTTACTTCTTGCGTTAATCGACATCGATTATTCAAATAAAAGCGATAATTTTCATGATCGATGAAATTTTAATTTCGTCGATCATGAAATGTGGATAAACATTTCGAGATAGTATTTCGAGATTGTTCGCTAAAGTTTCAGCAAACAGCGTAACATAACGGAAAACAACTAAGAATCTAAGAATATACCTCGTATTAGGAGTGCAAGGGTCGATGACTTGCACGACGATGAAAGCATGCAAGAAGTGACTGGCGATCATGTCCGGGCTGAAGGGCGTCGGTTCCTCTTGAAATATGATGGCAACGATATCATTGCCAATGTGCCGTTTGCGCTGCAGTTGCTGCGAATCGCCGGGACTATATGGCAGCAACGAGGCCACATGGAACAGCACTTCCCGGCCCCGAAACACTTCATACACCGCCGAATCGCCGGTCTGTCCGTATCGAGTATCTAATCCACCGCGATAACTGCAATATTCAGCGAATTGTAAAATAATATTGAAAAGAAATAAGAGCGAAGGTAAGTTAAGAATTAATATTAAGAATAGACAAGTTTTACAATTTTGTTACTAATTTCTTATAATTTAATGTAATTTAACAAATAACGTGTTTTATTTATAATTTATTGTTACTGCAAGATGATTACATATTTGTGTGTGCGCGTACATGTGTGCGTACAAGGTGTTTTAAAAATCCGGACCAATTATCCCCGAAATAATTGGTTCTGGGAAAATGTTTCGGGACAAAACATGTTCCCAGAAAATTTAGAAACCAGATGATATATATACACACTATGTGTGTGACTCTAAAATGACCTTGAAATAAGCAGTCAGATTTATACACACACATGCGCGCGCTCGCTCGCACCCGTGCACACAAAACAAAGGTGTAAATCTGATTGTGCAATCTCTACGCAGTATGCTGATGCTGGTAGTACTGTAATTCTCAGTGTAAGTCTCATAAGCTACAAGAATATGCAATAAAAATGGAGATATCCTTTTAAACAATAAACAATAAATACAATCATGACCGCGTATTACTAAATAGTAAGAATTAAACTTTAATTCGCCTTTTTACAGTCGCATCAAGATCTTTTTGGCCAATCAATAATCTGCGAAATCGCAGTACACAATTAAACATAAGTTGCGCGTCGACACTGTCGCCCTTTTAAACGCAACCAAAATCACTATTATCCTTTTAAGTTTTTTAAGATTATCTTAATAAGTCATTCTCCAAGGTCATTTTAAGGTTACACAGATATTACTATCTGGCAATAGAATTTTCTGAACATTGTACGTTTGTCTCAAACATTTTCCTATAGAATCAATTATTTGTGTGTGTGTGTGTGTGAGTGAGTGAATGCGTGAGTGAGTGCGTGCGTGCGCAAATATTATACATATGTATGTATACATATAATATTTAATAATGAATATATTGCAACCAAATACGTATATTAACACATTGTTGACCGACAATTTTACTCAGAATTTATATCATGTCACCGGCTATTATTTCGATAGAACGCACTGACCCAACGACGCTGACGCGAAACAAAAGCGCATCGATCACGAGTTTACTCGTGGCCGGTCAGTAACGTTTGAGCATGATGACACGAGTTAACTCGTGACCGGTCAGCAACGTTTGGGCATGACGACACGAGTTAACTCGTGACCGGTCAACAATGTGTTAAAACTAATTATACAATGCATAAAAATTTCAAAAAGACAGATATCCCATATTTGGATATTATATGAAAAAGGATTAAAAAACTTACCCTTTATGATCCTTGAGATCGATTTTCTGACCTAGCAAATCGAGGAATTCCTGAAAGGCCGGTGTGATCTGTCGATTGCCGAAGAGCTGCTCTTCAGTGAGTTGACCAGCTCGCTGATGGAGAACGCCAAACTTGAATCTAGAGACCAAGGCGTGCTCGTCATATCGGGCTATCAAGGTACCAGCGCCGGGGCACATGACTGGCATCAAGGGGCTCACATTTAAGGATTCGTTGATTGCCTGCGGAAAAAATATTTCTTGATGTGTGTGTGTGTGTGTGCGCGCGTGCGTGCGACATATAATCGCACAATTACGAAAAAAACGAGACAAGGTCTTTCGTGTCTTATCATGCTTGTGTCTTAGCACACCTTATCTGTTTCTTTTTTTCTATTTTCTTCTCTCTTTCTCTCGCTTCCTCTTGCTCGCGCAGATCGCGCACGTAACAACCAAGAGAGAGAGTGAGAGAGAGAGAGAAAGAGAGTATGTTGTATGTACGTGCGCGCGCGCGCACACATGCAGCAGATGTTAAATTATTCAGCGCATTTATGCATTTTTGCACGTGTAGGAATATATCAATAGAATATAGGATCAAGGCTAGATATATTCTATTGCTCGAAGGTAACGAATTTTTAACAGTTGCTCTATGAAATGTTTTATTCATTTTTCTAAAGTGCTTTTCTATTAATATTTCTGCAGTTTTACACGATCTACAAACATTTTATAGTCAGTATGAGAAATGATACGAAAACCTATACTTATAGAAAGAAAATATAAAAAATAAAATTATTTTATAATTTATTATTCTATATTTACATCAATTTTAATGAAAATACACGGTTTCAAACAATCAATAACGATTATTCTTTTAGAAATTTGATTTTTCTTTTTACATTTTATATTTTTCATTAATTCTTATTTTTAAGTTTTAATTTAGATGATAAAAATAGATGATAAAAATTTACACATAAATTCTCTAAATCTGTGTTATTTCTTTTATTATGACCACAATTCAATGCTTTTTTTGCGTCAATGTAAAAAAAATTTACCATCGTTGCATAACTCATCTAAGAATAATTACTGATGCACGCTGATGCCATATCGTGTTTGTACACAGAATTCTTATCATTCACTCTTTATTATGAGAATTGCATACAAGCAATTGTTTGACTTTAAAACAACTTCGAAAAACTCAGGTTATGAATGTTTCATTTTACTCATATTAATATCGGTTCTCCATAAATTCAACACGATTTTTGTCTCAGGCGTTTCTTATTATCTCTACAAACACAGGTTAATCGAGTATACTTTCGAGCGCGCCACCTAATATAAGAGACGTCTCCGATACGTAAACAACATAATAAATCGCGCAGTAGCTCAAACAAAAAGGAAATATGGCTTTCATGTCACAGGTTTAAAAAATGAAATACTGCGTCTCACTGAAGAAAATTCTATCGTCGGATGATTGATTTCAGAATGCGCCGAAATCTTTTACGAAATATGTAAACATGCAAATAAATATTTTAAACGAAAATTTTACATTCTATTTAATCAGCAATAACTTAAATTTCTGAAGTGACAATAACAATTTCTCAAGAGTTTTTCGCGTGGTTTCCAAGAAACTTTCTTCGTGTTTTAATTTGCAATTTTATTGCGTGATGTTACACTGGCTGGAAAGAATTATTGTCGCGAGAGTGAATGTCATTATCTTTACCTTGACCATTTTCGTCGGCGTAGGATTTGTGCTGAGATTCGCAGTAGGGACTAGGTCGTGCGTCGATCCTGTCCGGAGTCGCAGCAGCACCCGCCAGTGTTCCTGTCCGGCGACCGTCTCGGCCTTCACCGAGACCAGGACCGGACTGTTTTCACCATCCCTTCCCACGAGATTCACGTGTTCCTACAGAAAAGAAGTCGAGACGATAAGACAATATGTTTTTTCACGGTCATGCGGGACAACTACATGTGGAATTAACCATTTATTGAACAATATTCAAGAATGTATTGTAGTAGGGATTGATCGACAAAAAACTTGATCTTTTATCCTCAATAAATTTCCTTCAACGTAAGCCTGCTAAAAAGCCAAAAGTTCATCGAGATCATTGAAACTCTAATGAATCTTCTAATGTCTCAGCACAAAGAAGAAATATAACGTCGAATATATAGAGTGTTTCAGGGAAATAGTGACAAATATAAAAGACTTAGAGATCTCGTAAAATAACATAATACAATTCTTTACAGTGATTTAAAGAATACTTATCAGCATTGTTGTTAAATTGATTATTGATTTATCATGCAAATATTCTAACGACTGTGCTTCAACACTGAAAAATAACAGCCTATAAAATTAATCTTCTGAAAATTACAAGAACAAATGAAACGATTTCTTATAGATTTTTGAATACTAAAAATGAATTTCCTTCAAATTATTCTATCGCTTCAGATTTTCGAGTAATAAATAGTTGAAACTCAAAAAACCGTTATTTTAGTCATTTTTAATCCATAAATTGTTAAATTTATATGATACTGAAATTGATGTAAATTTTTATAAATTTTTGGATGCTGAAAACGAATCAATCCTCCAAATTATCGTGTCAAGTTGTTTAGTAATCTTTGAATCTTAAAAATAAACCGCTTATTTTGATTATTTTTGATGATCCATGAATTGTTAAATCTACGATACATCAGTGTAGATGATTTTGATAGACATGCATAGCACTAATCGAACTTCTCCATGTATCTGATCATGTACTGCATGTACTGCATGTACTGCATGAGTTTGACTCTGGTTGTCTCATGAATTGACCTTGATTTCACCAAAGCCTTTGATACAGTCAACTACGATTTTCTCCTTACCAAACTCAGGCTCTATGGTGTATCTCATCCTTTCTACGATTTTTCCTTCTAAACAGTTTCCAGCAAGTTCTTATAGTATATAACTCGTTTTCCATTCTTTTCTTCCCCCATACTGTAATGCCACTCCATCACAATGTATCATGTCGTTTTCCCAAAAATTGAATCATGGAAATATATTATTAAATATGGATGAATTCGATGCTTTTCAATTTTTATCCTTACAAATTTCTCAAATTTTGTAAAATAATAATAAGTGGGATAAAATAAATAAGTGGATAAAAATAATAAGTGGGATAAATTTAAAAAATTTACATTAAAAAAATATAAGATTCCTACCATTGTAAAAAGTGAATAACCATTGTAAAGAGTAAATATGTTGTAAAACTTTTGTATAAAACATTTTTTCCTATATTATCTTATAGTTTTTCAAAGACATTCGCTAAAAATAAAAAATAAAAAAAAAACTGTTACTTTTGAGTTGTTTCAACCTCTAAACGTTGCTAAAAAAAAAGATATGCTGCTATGAAAAATGGAGAATTCTTCCGAATAGGACACCCCTCTGATCGGGGGCTCAAATTTTTCAGATAACTTTGGGAGGTCATATTAAGGTCAGTTATCAAGGTCATAACCGTGGCTTTTCGATCATTTTAAAGTTAATAAATGAAAACATCAGAAATTATGGTTGTATTTATAAGAAAGTATATATCCAATTGTTCCGAAATTTGGTATACAATGGTATATATTTTGACGCGCTGATCACGAATATGGTAAAAATTACAAGACCATCTTGAAGGTCATCAAAACGAAGGAAAATTGCTTTTTTGCAGGTTCTTTATTATTTCAATAAATGTTGACTTTAGAAAAAAATGTTCCCACTAAAAGTTGTAGTTCTTATAAAAACACAACTTTTATGTCGTATACATTTTTACTGTGATATTTTACCAGATAAACGCGCTTAAACATGTCTTACTAAACATGTTGTACTAAAAAAATCCTTCGATCAGTCTGAAATTTGGTTTACAATAGTATTTTGACGTATTGTTCACAAATAACCCAAACAAAGACACTTTAAAAATTGTAGCTCTTTTAAAAATAGAACTTTCATGCAAGATGCATTATTGCTTATGTAAAATTAATATTTTACATAAATTACTTTAACTGTGTATTTAATGACCAATGTGTGCAAACCTCACTTCACATTAAAAAATGTACGCATGGGCACAGTGGGTTCCGATGAGAGTGAAACTGGCAGCCAGACTTAGCAGCCAGAACGCTCCGGCCAGGGACGAATAGGGTGCCGGGGCCCCGAATATAAAAAGTGATTAGATTTACAAAAAATTAATTATAAACAAACGTTATGCTAAAAACAACACTAAACAAGTCATAATTTTAAAGAAAACCAGTAATATTGATTATAAAATTAAAATAAATTAATTATTAAACCATATAAGATAATAGACATGAATACCACAGCCACACGCATATCCGTAGAGAGCTGAAAAAAATCATAGACACGTCTTTTAGTGAGCAGAAAACGATGCCACAACGACCGAAGCGATGA
>CABEGB010001207.1:0-34229 GCA_901521435.1 Crematogaster levior
CATTAAGAGCTATTTATTATCACTACATAATAGAGATAAGCATTATATAGAATAGTGTGAATAGTCTCATATATTTTATTCGATTCGGTTCATCATGATACTGAAGAATGTCACGTTTAATAAAAAGTAGCTTTACACATTAATTTTATCAAAGATATCAATTGTATAAAATTATTATATAATAAAATTACCTTGACACAGATACCACATCCAATGCATAGTTCCTCTGAGATAGCTGCTATTTTACTGTTTGGATTAACTTCTATACAAAGTTTTCCCATTCGTACTACAGGACAAGATCTTTTGCATTCTTGTCTACATCGTTTAGGTTTACACTTATCAGAATTTACGATTGCTATACGAGTCAAACGATCCGTCTCTTCCATCGACTTTTTTGGTGGCATGGTAATATGCTAACTTAAGAAAAAAAAATATAGCTTGATTAGACAAACTGAAATACAAAGTACATCATGAATATATCATGGAGCAAAATGGTAAAACACACAGGAAAATTTTGAAAAATGACTTGATGTACAAAATATAAAAATATATATATATATATATATGTATATTTTATTACATTTTTCTTTTATATATTTTTATTATTATTAGTTTTGTCCTTTTACATGAAGTTATTTTTCAAAAATTTTCCTGTGTTAAATTTATATTATACATTTATATATATATACATTATATATATATATATATATATATATATATATATATATATATATATATATATATATATAATATAAATATACAAAATATATAAAAGTGATTAGAAAATAAATGTGCACAGTTGACATATTTTATCGACAGCATTTATAAATTGTTTAGTCAATAGTTTAATTATCTGTACATCTCGTAATATCAATGGAATAAAATGGAATAAGTAAAAAAAAAAAAAAAACAAGAATAGAAAAAACAAAACATGTATTAAATTGTCATAATAACTGAATTTTAATTACAGCGATTGTAAAAGCTGTTAATCGTGATTTCTAACCTATCACTTAAATTGAAAACGCTAAACTCGAATGTTACTGAAATAAGTACCATATGCTATTGTGTGTGTGATTATTGGAAATAATTTGTCTCAATCTTATAAGAAATCTGAATAGAAGCAATGAAACGTGATATATTAATACATACCGTAAAAGACAAGTCAAAAACGTGGATGAATCCACAGGAAGTGACTAAAAACACTGAATGAACCCATCAATCGCGTTCCGATCTCTACTCCGTGTACCTTTACCATAGACTTATATACATAGACCGGCCCCTACCGTAAAAGAGTGTTCAGCCATACAAATTTACCAATCGCTGAGTTTTATCGAGTTTCAAGTATAGAGACATAACTGGTGTAAATTTCAAGATTGGTCTAATCTTAAGCAGACGGCTAAACATGTAGCCAATCGCCCGGCGCTAGAGAGAGACAGGAAGAACTTTTCGCTTCCGTTTCTCTCTTTCGGACAGCGAACAGCCTTTGCACACGCCAATCTAATATCTCTATGCTTTTTATGCCTCGCTGTGATTGGCCAGACGAGGCATGTCGGCAGTCGCGGTTGGCTGTCAGTAGTCTGATATGGGCTTAAATTTGTAAGAAAGAATTTGACCAATCACAGTAAATTATTTTCTTTACATTCACCCGTGATTGGTCTATTACTTACAAACTTAAGCCCGTATCAGACTACCGACTGCTAGGCCGACGCACTGTGACGAGATTCAGAGGATAGTGTCTCTGGTACAGGACATAGGACGCGGAACAGGACAGAAACACAGGACGTACTGACGTACAATCATTAATCCTATTTAATTCAATGTTTGAAGTACGCGACGAAAGACTTTGCATAAAAGATGTATTTACTATCCGACTATTTATATGTTATATTCGAATATACGGCCAGTAAGTTTACTAGAGACACTTAAATATAATATTCATTCGTTACTAAACATGTTGCAGTTTTTAATAATCCTACATCACGTAAAATGACTGCATTTGGCTCTAATACGCCGGCACAAGTTACAGCGGAATGTCATGATGAACAGGACCTTCTGTACTATATACCCGTTGAATCTTTCAGTATAACAAATGGATCATTGTGACTTCGATCCACATAATCTAATACACCTGCTATAAACCTTACTCTCTTACTATTACAATGACTAGCATTGCTTCGCCTTCAACGGTAGAAATTTTATAATTCTGTAAAAAAAAAAAAAAACTTTTTGGCAGATTGTTAGACAAAAATATTCAAGCTTTCTCTTCAAACAAATTTTTCTCATCTTGGATTTGATTTAATCTCTATGCACCTAATTGCCACTTTATTTTTTTCTAATTTTTCAACACTGCTTACACAAGATGCAGCAGAGATATTATCGTTTTTCACGTCTGGCACCAAGCCAGCTGGACCAGGAAATGTTCCAACCAAATTTATCTCTCTTTTGAGTCCTTCCTCAGCCGTGAACACTCGTTTCTTCTGGACATTCTACACTCAAACACTTTCGACACTTTGCATCTACTTTAGACACTGAAAACATTGAATCTTTCTTCCTGCTTGCGACAAATGGATCATTCTCTATTTCTTTCGCAACGTCAAGTGTCTCTTGAGAAGTATTTTTCTGGAAAATCTCCAATTAACAGGTTAAGTTACTCCAAATACAGCGTTCTCATTCTCGAAAGGTGAATCGTTAACTTCGACAGAGGCTACGGCATCTAATTCCGATTGCCAATAAACAAAAGTACTTACTATTCATTGGAAATGATTGCAAAATCTTGTGATTCTTGACACTTTACGACGCTTGATAGACCAGTTGTTCTTCTTGACATTGCGACGTCGAGAATGAGATTTCCTCCTCAATATTATCGTCGTTGAAAGCATGCCAGATGACGATCGATAAGTATGTGTTAATTTCTGTCTGTTTTATGAATAACACTGCTGAAAGATATTCTACCCCAGTCACCTGTGGGAATCGAGTTGCAATATGAGTAAATACATTACAATCACAGAAACAAACCAGACAAGTATAACCAATATAATTGTATGATTAAAAGACTCACTTAAAAAATCCAATCATTACTTTCGAACATAATTTTGCATAATTTGGAAAGAAATTCGGTTAACCTGAAAATAATTCGAGATCGCCGCGATGCTTTAGAGTGTTTTCAGACAAACAAGTTTACCAATCGCTGAGTTTTATCGAGTTTCAAGTATAGAGAGATAACTGGGGTGTAAATTTCAAGATTGGTCTAATCGCAAGCAGGCTGCTACAAATGTAGCCAATCACAGCGCTTGGCGCTAGAAAGAGACGGGAGAACTTTTCGCATCCGTTTCTCTCTTATGGACAGCGGACAGCCTTTGCGCACACCCATCTAACATTTCTATGCTTTTCATGCCTCGCTGTGATTGGCCAAACAATTGCCTAGCTGTGATTGGCCAAGCAATTGCAAATCTGTGATTGGCCTTATTTTTGCCTCGCTGTGATTGGCCATACTATTGCCTAGCTGTGATTGGCCATACTTTTGGCTAGCTGTGATTGGCCATACAATCGCCTAGCTGTGATTGGCCTGACGTTTGTCAGCAGTCGCGGTTGGTTGTCGGCAGCTTGATACGGGCTTAATTTTGTAATGATAAAATTTACTTTTCAGTTATCTCTCTATTCTTTTGATTCTCGATGAAACTCAGTGATTGGTATACTTGTAAGTCTGAAAATACTTTTACCATCGCGGCGATATCGAATTATTTTCTGGTTAACTGTATTTTCTTTCGAGAATTATGCAAAATTATGTACGAAAGTGACGATTGGATTTTTGAAGTGAGTCTTTTAATTGTGCAATTATGTTGGAACTCGTCTGGTTGTTCTGTGATTAATGTATTTACACTCATATTGCTACTTGATCTGCACAGATAACTCAGGGTAGAATATTTTTCAGTAGTATTATTTGTAAAACGGACACAAATTGACACATACTTATCCATTGTTATCTAGGATGCTTTCAACGACGATAATATTGAGGAGGAAATCTGATTCTCGATGTCACAATGTGAAGAGAAACATCGTCGGTTATGCGTGTTAAAGTGTCAAGAAATGTCATGAGATTTTGCAGTCATTCCCAAAGAACAGTAAGTACTTTTGTTTGGCAATCGGAGTTAGATACCGTATCGAATGTCGAGGTTAACGTTTCATCTTTCAAGAATGAGAACGCTTTTTCAGGAGTAAACCTGTTATTGGGGATTTTCCAGAAAAATACTTGTCAGAGGAGACATTTAACTTTGCGAAAGAAATAGAAATGGTGATCCATCCATCAGGAGCATGAAGAAAGATTGAATGTTTTTAGTGTCTAAAGCAGATGCAACGTTGAAAGTGTTGGAGTATGGAAAGAAGAGTCATGAGTGTTTATGGCTGAAGAAGGACTTGATAAATTTGGTTGGAACGTTCCCTGGTCAGCTGGCTTGATGCCGGACAGGGAAGACGATAATATTTGTGTTGCATCTTGTGCAAGCAGTGTTGAAAAATTAGAAAAAATAAAATGGCAATTAGGCACATAGAGATTAAATCAAATTTAAGGTGAGAAAAATTTGTTTGAGGAGAAAGCTTGGAAATTTTTGTCGAACGATCTGCCAAAATTATTTAAGGATATTATGTATATAGATTTACTCAATATTTTCTGATAGAAGAGCAATCAAATGATAATTAAACGAAAGAAACACATTAAACAGCTTAATATGACATATTTCCAAAAAATAAAAATATTAATTAATAAAATATTTTTGTGGGTTATGCCCAGAATTACATATTTAAAAGTTCGTAAAGAATAGTTATCAGAAAAAATACAGGAAATTATGATATAATGTCCTTTTTATTTAACTCTTAAAGGACCTGACCTGGGGGGGGGGTATCCCACACGAACTTTGCGCTCCAATAAATCTTACTAAAATGTAGAAAATGAAAATTTTTAAACAATGTTAATTTTGAAAAATTTTGCTATAAAATTGCCTGTTTATCCTCAAAATACATGTTTTTAGCTTTATTCAACAATTTTTTTACAATAAAATATTCAATAGCGTCGTTATAAGACACGCATTAAAAGACAATGGGGCATGTTCTATCCTCTGTGCCCTTTACGGAATTTTTTGGACGTGTGTGTCCCTTAAGGGTTAAAACAAAGCTAAATCAATTTCATATAAAGATATATTAAGTAATGTTAAAATGCATGTGCTTGAAGAAATAAATATATAGATGTGTAAGCAAATATTGTAAATAAATATATATTTATATGACTATACAAGTTACATTAAAAAACAATACATCATAAGAATAAGTTGAAAATTATAGAATAATCTCATTCAGTCAGTAATCCATTCTATGTAGAAAATTTTATAAGACTTTTGTAAGATTCTAGTTAATTGGCCTCGGTGTTAATCTAGTCCTACAATGTAACAAATGGTTTAGTCTTTTAAGTGAAAACTAATGAATACTTTTTAAAGATATGGTGATAAATCCCTTCAAGATAAGAAGGCCTTGTTTTTTTTAAGATTAAGCAGCTCGCAGGTATTATTAAATATTTATTTTTCTAAATATTGTATCTCTGAAAAATTCTTTCTAATAAGTTAATCTTATTAAAATATATGTATACAAAAATACATAAAATATGTATGTATTGTTAAGGTCTCATAAAATTCTAATAAGATCTAAATCAAATACATAATAATACATAATAATCAAGCAACAGTTTTTATAATATTTTTAGTACTTGAATCAAAACCTCTAGTTTTTTATTTTATAAATTGTTTTATAATAATTTCACACAATAAATAATATAACTTGTTTTTGCTGTGAATTATATATTTCTTTAAAAAATATAATTCATAAAAATATACATTTTTAATACAAATGTACATTTTTATGAATTATATTAAAAAAATATATATATTTATATAATTTACAACAAAAACATGTTTACTGTGAAATAAAACATATTAGTATTACATTTTAAAAGAAGCTAAAGATAAAAATTTTCAAATGTAATTCATAATTGAATCATAAAATATCATTAAAGTTAAACATATCATTAAAGTTATTTATACATGTATACATTAAGTCATAAAATGTTATTAATCACTAGATATCGGATATTTGGTGACTATTTTGTGGCCATCTGGACCATCATAGACTTAATAGACGGAGCCTTTTACAAAAAGCATGTGATAGGCGAACACTAACTTCGGAAAGTTTCGCCGACGCTACTCGGAAATATTTGGCTGTATTTCGCTATATCACTTACAGCGAAATCGTCGAATATTACCGAGTTCCACCGAGTTTAACCGAAGTTAAGCGGGAAACACAGACTTTTGCATAATGCATAATACATATGCATAAGAAATTCGATTGGTCGAATTCCTTATGCACATGCTAACAGACCAATCAAATTTCTTATGCATATGCGTTATGCGTTATGCAATGGTCTGTGCTCCCCGCATTACGAGTTTACCAATAGCTGAGTCTTATTGACTACGTTTACACGACAGTCTAAAACTGATTTAGTAACTACCGTAGTTAATGAATTCTTGCATCCAATTGGTAATTTTTTTTAGATCTAAAAGAATATACCAATTGAATGCAAGAATTCTCTAACTACGGTAGTTATTAAATCGGCTTTAGGCTGTCGTGTAAACGTAGTCACTGGCCTAGTTTCCACCGAAGTCTTCAATCCGATTCTACTTCGGTGCAGAACAAATTATTATGCTGTTCCACTGGAAGTGAAATAGGAGTGAAGAAGAAACGGGAGTGAAATGAGTTAATCTATCGTGTTTCCATCGACTCAAATTCGGTTCTACGCCGGATTAGGTGCTTCGGTGGAAACTAGGCCATTGAGTTTCAAGTATAGAGAGATAATTGGAGTATAAATTTCAAGATTGGTCTAATTTTAAGCAAACGGCTAAATATATAGCCAATCACAGCGTTCGGCGCTAGAAAGAGACAGGGAGAACTTTTCGCATCCGTTTTCTCTTACGGACAGCGGACAGTCGTTGCGTACGCCAATCTAATATCTCTATGCTTTTTATACCTCGCTGTGATTGGTCAGGCGTGAAGGCAATCGCGGTTGGCTGTCGTTAGCCTGATACGGGCTTAAGTGTGTAAGAATTTGACCAATCACAGTAAATTATTTTCTTCACATTTATTCGTGATTGGTCAAATACTTACAAATTTGATCCCATATCAGACTACCGACTGCGAGACCGGCGCACTGCAAAAAGACTCATAGGATAGTGTCTCTGGTACAGAACGCAGAACAAGACAGAAATTTGTACTGACGTACAATCATTAACCCTATTTAATTCAACGTTTGAAATACGCGACAACAGACTTTCCGTAAAAGATGTACTTATAATCGCGGTCTTTATCCGCATATACAGCCAGTCTTTACCAGAAACACTGCCCCGCAGAATTTATTCTTTACCAAGTATGTTGTAGTTTTCAGCAGGACGTACATCACGTAAAAGTTATAATACATTTGGCTCTAATACGCTGGGACAAGTTTGTTGTTGGCGGAATGTCACGATGGACAGTGCCTTCTGCACTACCCGTTGAATCTTTCAATATAAAACAAACAGATCATCCTGACTATAATCTACATAATCTAATACACCTGCTATAAATTTCACTCTCGTATTATTACAATGACTAGCACTTGCTCCGCTTTCAACGGTAGAAATTTCATAATTCTGTACAAAACTTTTCGACAGATCGTTCCACAAAAACTTCCAAGCTTTCTCTTCAAACAAAAATTTCTCACCTTGGATTTCATTTAATCTCTATGTGCCCATTTTATTTTTTCTAATTTTTTCAAAACTTGCACAAGATGCAGCAGAGATATTATCGTCTTTCAATCCGACACCAAGCCAGCTGGACCAGGGAACGTTCCAACCAAATTTCGATCCAGTCCTTCTTCAACCATAAACACTCACGACTTTTCTTTCTACACGTTCGTTCCAACCAAATTTTGAATCATTTACTCATTGAAACACTCACAACGTTGTTCATCTGCTTTAGACACTATCGGAAAACATTCAATCTTTCTTCTTGCTCCTGATGGATGGATCACCATTTCTATTTCTTTCCCAAAGTCAAATGTCTCCTTATGAAAAGTATTTTTCTGGAAAATCCCCAATAACAAGTTTACTCCTGACACAGAGTTCTCATTCTTCAAAGCTGAATCGTTAACCTCGACATTCGCTACGGTATCTAACTCCGATTGCCAAACAAAAGTACTTACTGTTCATTGGGAATGATTGCAAAATCTCATGATTCTTGACACTCTACAACGCTTGACAGACGATATTCTTTTTGACATTTGTGACATCGAGAATGAGAATGTCCTCAACATTATCGTCGTTGACAGACGAATTCTATGCTAACATGACAATGGATAAGATTTATGTTTCAATTATGTCCGTTTTCGATGACAATGAATAATACTACTGAAAAATATTCTACTCCGAGTTATCTGTGCAGATCAAGTAGCAATATGAGTGTAAATACATTAACCACAGAACAACGAGACGAGTTCTAGCATAATCGCACGATTAAAAGACTCACTTCAAAAATCCAATCATCAAGTCACTTTCGAACATAATTTTGCATAATTGCAGGAAGAAAATACTGTTAACCTGAAAATAATTCGATAACGCCGCGACGGTAAAAGTGTTTTCAAAACTTACAAGTTTACCAAAACGCTGAGTTTCATCTGCTGACAATTGTCTGGCCAATCACAGCTAGGCAATAATATGGTCAATCACAGCTGGGCACTTGTTTGGCCAATCACAGATCTATACTTGAAATTCGATAAAACTCAGCGATTGGTAAATTTGTATGTCTGAAAATACTTTAAAGCATCGCGGCGATCTCGAATAATTTTCAGGTTAACAGAATTTCCTTCCAGGATTATGCAAAATTATGTTCGAAAGTGATGATTTGATTTTTAAAGTGAGGCTTTTAATGGTACGATTATATTCGTTATACTTGTCTGGTTTGTTTCTGTGGTTGTAATGTATTTTCTCAAATTGCAACTCGATTCGCACAGGTGACTCGGAGAGAATATCTTTCAGTAGTATTATTTGTGTAAAACGGACACAAATTGACACATACTTATCCATCGTCATCTGGCATAGACTTTCAACGACGATAATATTGAAGAGAAAATCTCATTCTCGATGTCGCGATGTCAAGAAGGACAACTCATCTGTCAAGCGTCGTAAAGTATCAAGAATCACAAGATTTTGCAATCATTCCGAATGAATAGTGAGTACTTTTGTTTGGCAATCGGAGTTAGATACCGTAGCGAATGTCGAGGTTAACAATTTACCTTTCGAGAATGAGAAGGCTGTAATTGGAGTAACCTAATCTGTTAATTGGTAATTTTCCAGAAAAATACTTTTCAAGAGACATTTGACTTTGCGAAAGAAATAGAGAATGATCCATCCATCGGGAACAGGAAGAAAGATTCAATGTTTTCAGTGTCGATACAAAGTGTCGAAAGTGTTTGAGTGTGGAATGTCCAGAAGAAACGAGTGTTCATGGCTGAGGAAGGACTAGAGAAAGAGACAAATTTGGTTGGAATGTTTCCTGGTCCAGCTGGCTTGGTGCCAGACGTGAAAAACAATAATATATCAAAAAACAATAATATGCTCTCTGCTGTATCTTGTGTAAGCAGTGTAAGCAGTGTTGAAAAATTAGAAAAATAAAGTGACAATTAGGACCATAGAGATTAAATCTATCCAAGATGAGAAAAATTTGTTTGAAGCAAAAGCTTGGAAATTTTTGTCGAACAATCTGCTAAAAAGTTTTTTTTTTTACAGAATTATGAAATTTCTACCGTTGAAGACGGAGCAAACGCTAGTCATTGTAATAGTACAAGAGCAAGGTTTATAGCAGGTGTATTAGATTATCATAGTGGATTATCATAGATACGATGATCTGTTTGTTATATTGAAAAATTCAATGGGTAGTACAGAAGGTCCTGTTCATCGTGACATTCGGCCGTATCTTGTCCCGGCGTATTAGAGCCAAATGCAGTTATTCTTTTACGTGATGTAAGATTACTAAAAACTGCAACATATTTAGTAAGGAATAAATATTATATTCAAGTGTCGCTAAACTTACTGGCAGTATATTCGCATATAAGCCGGATTGTAAGTACATCTTTTTTGGAAAGTCTTTCGTCGCATATTTCAAACATGCCAAAATGGCCGCCGCTGCACGAAAACGGCCCATATGACCACAAAATGGCCGCCTCTGCTCGAAAACGGCCCAGAGAACCACAAAATGGCCGCCGCTGCATGAAAACGGCCCAGAGGGCCACAAAATGGCCGCCCCTGCTCGAAAACGGCTCAGAGAACCACAAAATGGCCGCCGCTGCATGAAAACGGTCTAGAGGACCACAAAATGGCCGCCCCTGCTTGAAAACGGTCCAGATGGCCACAAAATAATCACCAAATATCCGATATCTAGTGACTAATAACATTTTATGACTTAATGTATACATATATAAATAACTTTAATGATATGTTGAACTTTAATGATATTTTATGATTCAATTATGAATTACATTTGAAAATTTTTATCTTTAGCTTTTTTAAAATGTAAACTAATATGTTTTATTTCACAGTAAACATGTTTTTGTTGTAAATTATATAAATATATATATTTTTTTAATATAATTCATAAAAATGTACATTTGTATTAAAAATGTATATTTTTATGAATTATATTTTTTAAAGAAATATATAATTCACAGCAAAAACATGTTATATTATTTACTGTGAAATTATTATAAAACAATTTATGAATAAAAAACTAGAGGTTTTGATAAGTACTAAAAATACTATAAAAACTGTTGCTTGATTATTATGTATTATTATATATTATTATGTATTTGATTTGGATCTTATTAGAATTTTATGAAACCTTAACAATACATACATATTTTATGTATTTTTGTATACATATATTTTAATAAGATTAACGAAAGAATTTTTGAGAGATACAATATTTAGAAAAATAAATATTTAATAATACCTGCTTAAAAGAGCTGCTTTAAAAAAA
Source organism: Crematogaster levior (assembly GCA_901521435.1). NCBI lineage: Eukaryota > Metazoa > Arthropoda > Insecta > Hymenoptera > Formicidae > Crematogaster > Crematogaster levior. The sequence goes on from CABEGB010001207.1 coordinate 11,104, forward strand.
TCTTAAAGAAAACAAGGCCTTCTTATCTTGAAGGGATTTATCACCATATCTTTAAAAAGTATTCATTAGTTTTCACTTAAAAGACTAAACCATTTGTTACATTGTAGGACTAGATTAACACCGAGGCCAATTAACTAGAATCTTACAAAAGTCTTATAAAATTTTCTACATAGAATGGATTACTGACTGAATGAGATTATTCTATAATTTTCAACTTATTCTTATGATGTATTGTTTTTTAATGTAACTTGTATTGATTATAGTCATGTAAATATATATTTATTTACAATATTTGCTTACACATATAAAATATATATTTATTTCTTCAAGCACATGCATTTTAACATTACTTAATATATCTTTATATGAAATTGATTTAGCTTTGTTTTAACCCTTAAGGGACACATACGTCCAAAAAATTCCGTAAAGGGCACAGAGGATAGAACATGCCCCATTGTCTTTTAATGCGTGTCTTATAACGACGCTATTGAATATTTTATTGTAAAAAAATTGTTGAATAAAGCTAAAAACATGTATTTTTAAACAGGTTTTATAGCAAAATTTTTCAAAATTAACATTGTTTAAAAATTTTCATTTTCTACATTTTAGTAGGATTTATTGGAGCGCAAAGTTCGTGTGGGATACCCCCCCCAGGTCAGGTCCTTTAAGAGTTAAATAAAAAGGACATTATATCATAATTTCCTGTATTTTTTCTGATAACTATTCTTTACGAACTTTTAAATATGTAATTCTGGGCATAACCCACAAAAATATTTTATTAATTAATATTTTTATTTTTTGGAAATATGTCATATTAAGCTGTTTAATGTGTTTCTTTCGTTTAATTATCATTTGATTGCTCTTCTATCAGAAAATATTGAGTAAATCTATATACATAATATCCTTAAATATTAATAATAAATTATTAAAACAGTCAATAATATATAATATGTAATTAACAACAACTGACTTTTAATTGGAGTGTAAAAATCACTCCATACAATCATTTACGCAAAATCCTAGTCAAACTATCCCCGAGTTAATAGCGTTTCATGTTCCCTTTCTCTGTATTCACTCATTCGATATGTTGGGAAAACTGACGATTAACTTTAGCTAATCGATTCAAATTCTTTCAAGCGAAGAAAGAGAGTACGTGTTACTTAACGCTAACTAAAAACCGCTCGATTCTCTAAATAGTATCTTATCCCCAATGTAGAAAGTTCGAGCATCGTCGAGGATGCAAATTATAAGCTAATTAATTAAGTAGATTTTCGTAGAATTTTAACAAGAAGAGAGAACAATTAAGACATCTTGGCGAAGAAAACAACGTGTAATCTTTTTCCAAATGAAATTCACGAGTTCAATTTTGTCAACTTCGATGAAATTCCAATCACAAGAGAAATGAATGTCAATTTTAATGCAGAGAACGCATCCACAACGCATATTAAGATTTTTGTGTCAACAAACTTTAGACGATATTTTAACTTGTTCCCTACCACTTTAACTGTGTCTTATTGATCAGAATTTTCTCTTTCTTAATTAATTCATCATTTACAAGTAATAACCAAAGTGATATTCTTGCGGCAAATTTAGTTTTTAGTTGACTCATTCATATTAATCAACTTCTAAAATATTATAAGATAAAAATAAATATTATAATTTTTAAGTAAATCATACTTTAAAATGGCGCTCTATATTCAAACAGGATGCACAGTGCCAGATGTTCGGTGTGTAACGCAGTCAAATGCGATTGCGGAGCAACTAGCATGTGCATAAAAAGTCGATGGCGGTTCAGACATATTTACCAGAGATATTTGACTTACAAGTTTACTCCTGATACAGCGTTCTCCTTGATGAATCGTTAATCTCGACATTCGATACGGTCACTCCGATTGTCAAACAAAAGTACATACTGTTCATTGGGAATGACTGCAAAATCTCATGATTCTTGATACTTTAAGACGGACGATGTTTCTCTTAACATTGTAAATCATCGAGAATGAGATTTCCTCCTCGATATTATCGTCGTTGAAAGCATCCTAGATAACAATGGATAAGTATGTGTCAATTTGTGTCCGTTTAACACTACTGAAAAATATTCTACCCGAGTTATCTCCGCAAATCAAGTAGCAATATAAGTGTAAATACATTAACCACGGAACAACCAGACGAGTTCCAACATAATCGCACGATTAAAAGACTCACAATCCAATCGTCACTTTCAAACATAATTCTTTCAAACATAATCCGGAAGAAAATACTGTTAAACTGAAAATAATTCGATATCGCCGCGACGGTAAATTGTAAAAGTGTCTTCAGACTTACAGATTTACCAATCGCTGAGTTTTATCCAGTTTCAAGTACAGAGAGATAACTGGGGAGTAAATTGGCTCGCTGTGATTGACTAGACGCGTGTGTGTGTCGGTAGCCTGATACGGGCTTAAGTTTCTAAGAAATTGACCAATCGATCATTTTCTTCATATTCGACTGCGATTCGATTGCTCAATTTCTCACAAATATCTCAAGCCCGTATTGAACTACCGACTACAAGGCCGACACACCGCAGCAAAACTCATAGGATAGTGTCTCTGGTACAGGATGCAGGACAGGACAAGAAACAGGACGTACTGACGTACAATCATTAACCCTATTTAATTCAACGTTCGAAATACGCGACAAAAGACTTTCCATAAAAGATGTACTTATAATCCGGCCTTCATCCACATATACGGCCAGTAAGTTTACCAGAGACACTAAAATATTCATATTTATTCGTTACTATGTTTTCGGCAATCCTACATCACGTAAAAGAATAACTACATTTGGCTCTAACACACTGGGACAAGTTTGTTGTTGGCGGAATGTCACGATGGACAGTGCCTTCTCCACTACCCGTTGAATCTTTCAATATAACAAACGGATTATCGTAACTACGATCCACATAATCTAATACACCTGCTATGAACCTTGATCTCGTATTATTACAATGACTAGCATTTGCTCTTTACGGTAGAAATTTCATAATTCTATACAAAACTTTTTGGCAGATCGTTCGACAAAAATTTCCAAGCTTTCTCTTCAAACAAATTTTTCTCACCTTAAATTTGATTTAATCTCTATGTGCCTAATTGCCATTTTATTTTTTCTAATTTTTCAACACTGCTTGCACAAGATGCAGCAGAGATATTATCGTCTTCCGTGTCCGGCATCAAGCCAGCTGACCAGGGAACGTTCCAACCAAATTTATCGAGTCCTTCTTCAGCCATAAACACTCACGACTCTTCTTTCTAAACGTTCCATACTCCAACACTTTCAACGTTGCATCTGCTTTAGACACTAAAAACATTCAATCTTTCTTCGTGCTCCTGATGGATGGATCACCATTTCTATTTCTTTCGCAAAGTCAAATGTCTCCTCTGACAAGTATTTTTCTGAAAAATCCCCAATAACAGGTTTACTCCTGACACAGCGTTCTCATTCTTGAAAGATGAAACGTTAACCTCGACATTCGATACGGTATCTAACTCCGATTGCCAAACAAAAGTACTTACTGTTCATTGGGAATGACTGCAAAATCTCATGACATTTCTTGACACTTTAACACGCATGACCGACGATGTTTCTCTTCACATTGTGACATCGAGAATCAGATTTCCTCCTCGATATTATCGTCGTTGAAAGCATCCTAGATGACAATGGATAAGTATGTGTCAATTTGTGTGTCCGTTTTAAGAATAACACTACTGAAAAATATTCTACCCCGAATTATCTGTGCAGATCAAATAGCAATATGAATGTAAATACATTAATCACAAAACAACCAGAGTTCAAACATAATCGCACAATTAAAAGACTCACTCTTCAAAAATCCAATCGTCACTTTCAAACATAATAATTCTGCATAATTCTCGGAAGAAAATACAGTTAACCTGAAAATAATTCGATATCGCCGCGATGGTAGAAGTATTTTCAGACTTACAGGTATACCAATCGCTGAGTTGTATCGAGTTTCAAGAACAGAGAGATAACTAGGGAATAAATTGGCTCGCTGTGATTGGTCAAACGCGTGTGTATCGGCAGTCATCACAGCAGGCGGTTGGCAATCGGTTAAGCCTGATACAGGCTTAAGTTTCTAAGAAATTGACCAATCACAGTCGAGGCATTTTCTTCATATTCGACTGCGATTGCTCAATTTCTCACAAATATCAAGCCCGTAACGAACTACCGACTGCGAAGCCGGCGCAACGCAACAAAACTCATAGGATAGTGTCTCTGGTACAAGATGCAGGACAGAACAGGAAACAGGGTGTACTGACGTGCAATCATTAACCCTATTTAATTCAACGTTCGAAGTACGCGACAAAAGACTTTCCGTAGCGCCGAGCGTACGCTACATTTTTAGCAGCCTGCTTACGATTAGACCAATCTTGAAATTTACACCCCAGTTATCTGAATCTTTCTATACTTGAAACTCGATAAAACTCAGCGATTGGTGAACTTGTATGTCTGAAAACACTTTAAAGCATCGCGGCGATCTCGAATTATTTTCAGGTTAACAGAATTTCTTTCCAAATTATGCAAAATTATTGTTGGAAAGTAATGATTGGATTTTTGAAGTGAGTCTTTTAATCTTACGATTATATTGGTTATACTTGTCTGGTTTGTTTCTATGTTTGTAATGTATTTACTCATGTTGCAACTCGATTGTCACGTGACTGGTACAATATCTTTCACACTGTGTTACCCGTTGAATCTTTCAAATTGCAACTAACACAAACTTATCGCGACTGTGATCGTCATAATCACACATGCTTTCCTCGACGATAATATTGAGGAGGAAACTCTCATTCTCGATGTCGCAATGTCAAGAAAACAACAATTCTGTACAAAGCTTTTTGGTAAACATGTCGTTCGACACAAATTTTGCTTTCATTTCCAAACAAATTTTTAAGTACTTTGGTTTATTAGCAATCGGAATTGATCGTCATCTGGCATGCTTTCAACGACGATAAAATTGAATCTCTATGTCCTAATTAACATTTTATCTGTTTTTCTAATTTTTCAACACTGCTTACACACAAGATGAAACAGAAATATTATCGCTTTTCACGTCTAGCACCAAGCCAGCTTTCAGGGAATTCCAACCAAATTTAACGCTCCTTATTTCAGTAATGAACACTCACGACTCTTCTTTCAGCACTTCCAAGACTCATTTGACTTTCGAAAGAAATAGAGAATGATCCATTAGACACAAGCAGGAAGAAGATTCAATTTCTTCAGTGCTAAAGATGGATGAATCATTCTCTATTTCTTTCACAAAGTAGAATGTCTCCTCTGACAAGTATTTTTCTGAAAAACTCAAAAAAGAGATAACTCATGGAACACAGAATTCTCATGGCTTGGTGCCATAAATGAAAAACGATTATCCTGCTGCATCTTGTGTAAGCAGTGTTGAAAAATTAGAAAAAAATAAAGTGGCTTATTAGGTGCATAGAGATTAAATCAAATCCAAGATGAGAAAAATTTGTTTAAAGAGAAACGAGGGAATATTTTTGTCTAACGGTTTGACAATCAGATTTCCTCAAGTTTTCTTTTACAGAATTGACAAACAACCGTTGAAGGCGAAGCAAACGCTAGTCATTGTAAGCATAAGAGAGTAAGGTTTATAGCATGTATTAGATTTGTGTCCGTCGAAGTCACAATGATCCATTTGTTATACTGAAAGATTCAACGGGTATATAGTACAGAAGTTCCTGACATCGTGACATTCGCAATATGATTTCCTGTAAATATTAGAGCCAAATGAACATTTTACGTGATGTAGGATAATTAACAATTGCAACATGTTTAGTAACGAATAAATATTATATTTAATAATCTCGGAGAAAAAAATGGCAGTATATTCGGATATGAGGCCGGATTGTAAAATTACATCTCAGATGGAAAGTCTTTTGTCAATACTTCAAACATTGAATTAAGTAGGATTAAAAATTGTACGTCAGTACGTAATTTTGCATCCCAAAATTAGAAAATACAGTAACCAGAACCAATATCCGCTCGATCTCGCCGCGATGGCCTCGCGGTTGATAGTCTACGGGCTTCAGTTAGTACGAATAGACCAATCACAATGAATCATCGAAAATACGTTTACAATAGAGAGATAACGTAGTAAATTTTATCAACAAAATTAAGCCCGTATCAGGCTGCCGACAATCAAGCGACTGCTGATACTACGTCAGGCCAATCACAGCTAGGCAATAGTATGGCCAATGTGAAGAAAATAATACTGTGCCAATCAAAGCCTTACAAACTTAAGCCAATCGTAGCTAGGCAATTGTTTGGCCAATCGACAGCGTCACGCATTGTTTGGCCAATCACAGCGAGGCATAAAAAGCATAGAAATATTAGATTGGTGTGCGCAAAGGCTGTCCGCTGTCCGTAAGAGAGAAACGGATGCGAAAAATTCTCCCTGTCTCTTTCTAGCGCCGAGCGCTGTGATTGGCTACATTTTTAGCAGCCTGCTTAAGATTAGACCAATCTTGAAATTTATACCCCAGTTATCTCTCTATACTTGAAACTCGATAAGACTCAGCGATTGGTAAACTCGTATGTCTGAAAACACTTTAAAGCATCGCGGCGATCTCGAATTATTTTCAGGTTAACAGAATTTTCTTTCCAGATTATGCAAAATTATGTTCGAAAGTGATGATTGGATTTTTGAAGTGAGTCTTTTAATCGTACGATTATATTGGTTATACTTGTCTGGTTTGTTTCTGTGTTTGTAATGTATTTACTCATATTGCAACTCGATTCGCACAGGTGACTCTGATAGAATATCTTTCAGTAGTGTTATTCATAAAACGGACACAAATTAACACATACTTATCCATCGTCATCTGGCATGCTTTCAACGATGATAATATTGAGGAGGAAATCTCATTCTCGATGTCGCAATGTCAAAAGGACAACTCGTCTGTCAAGCATCATAAAGTGTCAAGAATCTTGTCAATTTATACTTGAAACTCGATGAGCCTCAGCTATTGGTAAGCACGTAAGTCTGACAAACACTTTAACCATCGCGGCGATATCGAATTATTTTCAAATTAACAGAATTTTATTTCCAGATTATGCAAAATTATATGTTGGAAAGTAAAGATTGGATTTTTGAAGTGACTCTTTTAATCCTACGATTATATTGGAACTTGTGATCTGGTTGTTCTGTGGCTAATGTTATTTACTCCTATTGCAACTCGATTCACACAGATGATTCTGGGGTAGGATATTTTTCAGTAGTGTTATTCATAAAAGGGACACAATTTGACACATACTTATTTATTATCATCTAGCATGCTTTCAAGGACGATAGTATTGAGGAGGAAATCTCATTCTCCATATCACAATGTCAAGAAGAACAAGGGACTCAGATCTGTCAAGCGTCGTAAAGACGTGTCAAGAATCACAAGATTTTGCAATCATTCCCAAGGAATAGTGAGTACTTTTGTTTATTGGCAATCGGAGTTAGATGCCGTAGCGAATGTCGAGGTTAACGATTCACCTTTCGAGAATGAGAACGCTGTGTTTGGAGTAACCTAACCTGTTAATTGGGGATTTTCCAGAAAAATACTTCTCAAGAGACATTTGACTTTGAGAAAGAAATAGAGAATGATCCATCCATCAGGAGCACGAAGAAAGATTCAATGTTTTCAGTGTCTAAAGTAGATGCAAAGTGTCGAAAGTGTTTGAGTGTTGAATGTCCAGAAGAAACGAGTGTTCATGGCTGAGGAAGGACTCCAGAAAGAGATAAATTTGGTTGGAACGTTTCCTGGTCCAGCTGGCTTGGTGCCAGACGTGAAAAACGATAATATCTCTGCTGCATCTTGTGTAAACAGTGTTGAAAAATTAGAAAAAAATAAAGTGGCAATTAGGCACATAGAGATTAAATCAATCCAAGATGAGAAAAATTTGTTTGAAGCGAAAGCTTGGAAATTTTTGTCGAACGATCTGCCAAAAAGTTTTTTTTTTACAGAATTATGAAATTTCTACCGTTGAAGGCGGAGCAAACGCTAGTCATTGTAATAGTACGAGAGTAAGGTTTATAGCAGGTGTATTAGATTATGTGCATCGTAGTCAAGATGATCCGTTTGTTATATTGAAAGATTCAATGAGTAGTACAGAAGACCCTGTTCATTGTGACATTCCGCCGTAAATCCCGGCGTATTAGAGCCAAATGCAGTTATTCTTTTACGTGATGTAAGATTACTAAAAACTGCAACATACTCAGTAACGAATAAATATTATATTTAAGTGTCTCTAGTAAACTTACTGGCCGTATATTCGGATAAAGACCAGATTGTAAGTACATCTTTTATGGAAAGTCTTTTGTCGCATACTTCAAATATTGAATTAAACAGTATTAATGATTGTACGTCCTGTGTCCTGTCCTGTACCAGAGACACTATCCTACAAGTCTCATCACAGTGCGCCGGCCTCGCAGTCGGTAGTCTGATACGGGCTTAAGTTTGTAAGTATTTGACCAATCACGAATAAATGTGAAGAAAATAATTTACTGTGATTGGTCAAATTCTTACACACTTAAGCCCGTATCAGGCTAACGACAGCCAACCGCGACTGCCTTCACGCCTGACCAATCACAGCGAGGCATAAAAAGCATAGAGATATTAGATTGGCGTGCGCAAAAGCTATCCGCTGTCCGTAAGAGAGAAACGGATGCAAAAAATTCTCCCTGTCTCTTTCTAACACCGAGCTCTGTGATTGGCTATATATTTAGCCGTTTGCTTAAAATTAGACCAATCTTGAAATTTATACTCCAGTTATCTCTCTATACTTGAAACTCAATGACTACGTTTACACGACAGCCTAAAGCCGATTTAGGCCCGGTTCCACAATTCGCGGTTAACTCGAGTAATCGAGGTTCAACTCGCTAAACTAGGTTTAAGGAAATTGGTGGCGTTCCACAACTGCCTTAATCCTTAGTTAACATTCACTTGCCTCGGTTAAAGATGAACGCTCAACTTTGGGCGTTTAACGAATTTAACCGAGGTTTATGATCGTGACATAACGCTCTTTAGAGGTTATGTATAAGATTGCCTTGTGCTTCATATGTGTTTAATTGAGAAAAAATATTGCATTTTACCAAATATACCGGAAAATGGCTTTTGCACATGTATTATCATCATCAGATGATAATACAATACAATACAATACAATACAATATTATACAATATTATACATATTTTACAATATTATACATATACAATATATACAAAATTTATGTATAATTATCTCGAAAGCATATGAAATATATATATAACCTGCTACACAATCGCTGTCAAATGGATTCTGTAAACCATCGACCGATGGTTGAATAACACTTTTCACTCTTTCGGCTATCGGATCATCAGGGACAGTCATCTTTCCGCCGCCTACACATCAATTATTAATTAATAAAAGTATTTAATAAATAATTAATAAAAGTATGTTATGTATGTTTGTATATGTTTATGGACATATATATTGAAATATAAATATGCTTGTATACAATACCTGTTGCAAAAACTTGTTTACGTACTTCCGCAAAATGTTTTCGGGTCTTTTTTTTTAAATTATCCCAACAACTTTTTAGCGACGCCACATTTCGGTTTGCTTCTATGCATCTGCTATTAAATTCACGACTTATGTCTAACTAACATTTCTCTTTGTCATTATTACTGACATTGTCAGTTTGCTTGTTTTCAATTATACATTTCTTCTTTTCTACGATTTCAATTAATATAATTTTTTCCTTTGTGGAAAAATTCGGTAGCCGCTTCTTACACGACATTACACAAATTGGTCGCGTTCAGCAGACGCAACTGTTGTACAACTGTTGAGTAATTCTTTTTAATGCGTCAACATGATTGGTCTAGATTTCGGGATCAAAGGACCAATAATCACTGATCGCTCACTGATCTGCTCTGCTGCTGAACGCAGCCATTTATTACACAAAATAATCGAACAGCTGAATTCTCACTCTCTTCTTTGCAAAATCTCAGTAACCAATAACAGTTCACATTTGAGGAGAAAGAAGCGTATATTCTGAGTTTCAGTGAATAGAGTATAAGTTTACGTAACCTAAGGTTAAAATGACTTGTGGAACGCGATATAGATAACAGGCTTACATCAGCGTTAACGATCGTTCAATTAAACTCGGGTTACATTGAAAATTGTGGAACCGGGCCTTAATAACTACCGTAGTTAGAGAATTCTTGCATTCAATTGGTATATTCTTTTAGATCTAAAAAAATTTACCAATTGGATGCAAGAATTCATTAACTACGGTAGTTACTAAATCAGCTTTAGACTGTTGTGTAAACGTAGTCAATAAGACTCAGCTATTGGTAAACTCGTAATGCGGGGAGCACAGACCATTGCATAACGCATAACGCATATGCATAAGAAATTTGATTGATCCGTTAGCATGTGCATAAGGAATTCGACCAATCGAATTTCTTATGCTTATGCATTATGCAAAAGTTTGTGTTTCCCGCTGAAAAGTTCTCTCTTTCTAGCCGAGTGCTGTGATTGGCTATATGATTAGCCGTCTGCTTTCTCCCCTCTCGGGCGTCGCGTGGTTGGTAGAGCCTAAGCGCCGGAGCTAATCGTCATGTCGTGTCGTCATCTCGACCTTAAATAGACAACTGCACATTGTACTGCGCAACGTCACGCAAGTTATAAATATGACGACAAAAAGATTCTCGCTATAAATAAGTGCAATATAAGATTTTATTGTAAAGAATCATTTCATTGCCTACATAGCATCTGAAGATGAACTTAAAATGGTCTTGAATATAAGGTCTAACTATAAATACCGGTCCTAGATTTGTGGATGAAGCTTTTACAAATAAATTTGTAATTCTTTTTACTTTAAAGGCTTCGTATGACTTGTTTTAATCTGCGTATTATAAAATGTGCAAGCTTTTTGTTAGGTATAAGTTTAATAGTAAATTCCTCATATTTTATATTATTCTTATTTTAAGAATTTATCCTAACGATTAATCAAGAGTTATAGTTCTCAAGAGACATGTGTTTTATTTTATTTGAAAAATGTATTCTGTTTTTATTTATTTCTGTGTAGCTGTGTACTTTGTATTTTTTTATAGTATTATATTATATATTTTTAACAGATAAATATTTATCTTATTTTGATCTCAAATGATCTTTTGTTGAAATTTTTATCTTGATTGAGGAAAAAAACATTATATATTCAATCCCTTAAAAAATCTATCAGCACGAAAAGAATACAAACATTTTATCTATTTCTAATTATGTAATAAAATTGTTCATATTTATTTATTAATATCGTGTTCAATCTAAATATTATACAAAATTTCTCATATATCATATACAATATTTATTTTGCTTTTCGTAATAAAATGATTTTATTTTTTTTTCATACACACAGAACGCACTCTTCCCTTCCACACCATCTCTCATACGCGTGCACATACACGCACCACACTTGAATAAGAAAAAATTTTATTTAAAACAATATCGCAATTTAGTATCGAGACGCTAAAAGAAAGGGAGTTAATTCAACATACTGTTACATAATGTTACTCGATAGAAATCATGAAAACATGTTTTTAATCATTGTTTTCAATCTATTTATCGTCTATATGATGAGTACGTAACAAATTATACATTTATATATTTGTTTCGTGTGACTGATTACGAGCATTTATTTGTACAAATCATTATTAAAAATATGTGCAAAAGTACATAATTTTAGAGCACTTCCATGCTATCTATATCCACTCCTATGTCGAGAAAATCATCGGTATAATCTTGAGCCTGTCTCTGTACTGAATGTAATGAGTGTTCGGAATGATCTGGATCATCCGTGACAGGACTAGGTGGTGGATTTGATACCGTGCGATCGGAATCTACTGGCATTCTGTCCATGCCTTCGCCACGTCGTAATCTTGCTTTCTCTGCAATTTGTCTCGTCGAGAGTTCCGCTCTTGTTAATAAAGCTGGTAAATCCTTTTCCGATCCATCTGTAATTTGGAAACAAATTATATCTGCGTCATATTACTAATTTCCTTTATATAGAAAACTTTATATTTTGTATATAAAAAATTTACCTTCAAAATTTCTCATTAATTCCTGCGTCTTTTGTCGTCCCGAAGTTTTCTTTCTTTGTTCACTACTTTCCTTTTGATCGTAATAAAATATCTCCCTTATCTTTTCTTGAGGAATATGTTCGTCATTTTTCACTAACCAAAAGTATACTCCACCGGCAGTCCTTCTACGAGATCCATTCATTATTAACATTCCACCATCTTCTTCGATCTTCTTCGTTTCTTGAAAAAAGTCGATAGCTTTCTGCTTACCAATTATGTCTACCACTCGTCCTGTGACACAAAGCATATGTTTATAAAAACACAATATCCATTACTCATGTATTACAAAAAGTGTACACAAATGGATTTATTAACATTTATTATATTTTATTAACATTTATTACTACATGGAAAACAAGATATTGCTTTTCATAATTTTTTAACAATTTATAACATACAACTTAATCAACTGATCGATCATCGCCACGTAATAATGAAAAGTTGATCTTAGTTTAGGAAAAAAAATAAACTTGTGCCATCTTAACTTTTGTAATATAATTTGAAAACCACTTTTCATTACTTTTAACTTTAAAGCTACTAATGTTTCAAACATTTTCTACATATATGTATTATCTTACTTATGAGAAGCTCTTTTCTTTCGCTAAGCTTATTGGTTATGTCAGTAGCAACGTCGGCATCTGTTGAATCCACAGTTGTAGATAAATCTGCTATTATTCTAACAGAACCTTTCTGACTATCCATCTGAAAGGAATTTCTCCTTTTCCCTAATCTAAATTTTACATCGCGTCTATCTGAATTTGTTCTTTTATTAGTTAGTCTGATGTCCTTTTCTTCGTCGGAACTATTATTATTATCATGTTCCCTGCCGTTCCCTGTGTATCGTAGAGTAAAATTGTAACTTTCAACGCTACGTTCTTGATACTTCTTTGTAACGCCACACGATGTTAAGTTTTCTGTCAAACATTCTTCTTGCATTTGAGTACTCCATACTTTGTATTTATCATTCTTGATTCTTGTCAAGTCGTTCGACGAATGCTTGTTCTTTTTCAATTTAAGTTTAGGTTTTTTCACGTTAACCAGTGTGGAATCTGAATCCGAATCACTTTCGGAATCTGCAGAAACGTCGGAGTCATCGCTATATCGCATTTTTGTATGACATGTGTCTGCGACAAATGTCTGTTTTACATGAGGTCTTTGCAAAATTTTATAGACTCCAAAGACGTCGTTGGGCTATACAAAAAAAATAAAAATCATAAAAAATACACGTTAATCTCAAAATAAATTATATATATAACAAAGTTAATAATATAATATAAAAAAAAAAAAAACAGTCTAAAACATATTTTGCATCAGAAACATGAACGATGTACGTTACAATACAAAACGCGATACAGTATTTTATTCACTTTTCAACCTAATCTGATATTCAATTAATATGTTTTAGTGAAAATTTGTTTAGACGCTTATTAAAGTTAAGAATATATCATTAACAATCATTGTTGCGTTTTACTTTCTTCTATCTTATTTTACAATTACGTTACATCCCACATTGTAATGTACACTATACAATAAAGATAATTACAGAGACTACATAATAAAAATAATTATAGAAAAATATTTTAAAAAATTATATAGTTCGATTATTTTCAAATTAATTAAGTTTGGAAAATAACATAAATTTATTCGATATATATATGTTATAGAGATTTATAAGACTTGGATTAAAAAAAAAAATTTGTCAGTATTTCTAACCTCATCATCGACGATTTCACCATCTTCCAGCTCCAATGGCTCCGCTTCCATTCCGCTTAGGAAGAAATATTTATTTTTCTAAAGTGACGTCTTACAACATACACACGCGTGCACGCACAAATACACACCCCCGCCAAAGCTAATGCTTATTATTATTTATCAAAAGAAAGAAGGAAACTCCTGTTTTCCGTAGTGATGAAACCTTGAATGTTTACTAGCGCACCGTGCGTGCACGTACGTGTGCGCATGCGTATGCGGACGTGACGTCGGCAAACCGTGTCTGCGGCGCGGATGTCCGACGTTCGTTCACACGAGCAAAAAAAAAAATACAGATTTTTGTCTGTACCGACGAAGTCTGTGGATCAGGTTCAACGTGTAACGCATAAAAAAAAATTAACCAATCGGTCTTTCATTTCCAAAAATTTTGTCGCATATCATTTTCATGTACGATACTTGCTTAATTCAACCGCCCCCTCCTCCCCCATAGACTTAATAAAATGATTTGCAATGGGATTTTTAAACGTAAGGGAGCATAAACCTTTGCATAAGCGCATAAAGAAATCGATCGATCCATAAACAAATGCATAAGGAAATAACTAAAGCGACAAAATTTTTATCAAGTGAATGAAAATTATTAATCGAAGAACGGAAATAATCTTTCAAACGTTAAATCTAATAAAAAATCGATTGATCATTCGTCGCTTCAAATTATTGTTTCTTGTCAATTTACCTTTAATTCTTCCTTGTATTGATTTTATACCTTTTATGTTTTTAATTGAAACGTTATAAACACATGTGGTTTGCGGCAACGCTTCCAAGTTTTACAGCTGTAAAAGCGTATGACTATTTAATTCTATTTCCTTAAAGCAAATATATGTATAGCTCTTCACAAATTAATACTTACGTTTTACTTTTAGATCCACGCGCGAAAATTTCTCGATATGCTGATATAAGAATAATCTATACGATCATTAATTTATTTAATAAATCATTAACTAAATATTACAATAAAACAATGATTACATAATTTTATTCCATTTTGCAGTTACTGCAGCCATCATATTTCTTTTAGAACTCAACTCAAACTCGCGCAACATCAAGTATACTTCGTAAGTATTCTAAAATTACAAACCACGAGTTTAGGCGGAAACTTGATGTGCACTGAATAAAATACTTATTCGGTATACGTCGAGTAAAAAAAAAAATTAATTTTATCTAACTACATTGCACAGACAAAATCTTGCGTATAATTATCCAAGTATTTGGATTATTATTAAATCATAATTGATTAACGTGTTTAACGTGATTATTCCAGGCATCATTTTATCATTTTTATTTATGACATGTAGCAATTAATTATTTAAAATTTTAAGACACTAATTAAAAAATAATTAAAAAATAACTAAACTGCTTATCTTGACTTTTACCGCAATCTTTTATACCGAGTTATGGAATTATGGTAACATGTGACAACAAACATAGACGCATCTATATGCGCACGTATGTGTGTATAGGTACGTATTGAACGCAATTAACTATAAATAAATATCACATTCGACTCACTAACCGTCCCCTTATACCTACTTATACTTTCCACAATAATATAAATGTCACAATATGGGCACTTCAAACTATCTTTGCTTGTACTTTAAAATATGATTTTGTTATCCTAAATATTTCCATTTTGAGATAGAAATTAAATCTGTAGAAAGAAATATTCGAGTTAAACCTGGGTAAGACCACTGGATTTTCCTTGTGTCCTACGACGTGCCAATTCGGACAAAACCACAGGACCGATGTGTGGTGATCTCGGATTACTCGCTATTACTCTATACGTCTCTGCGACTGCCATCTGAAATTGAAATCTACTGTGAAATCTATTGCGGATAAACTTGTTGAAAAGTTGTTTAGTGACACATTTTCCCTTATAGATGTATCTATCTATTTTGACAACGTTGACAACAGTTAGCCAAAAATTGGCAAAATATTCACGAAGATGGCTCACTTATATATTTCATAGTACTTTTCGACAGTGATACATACTTTCAAACTATGTGGATCTTTAATGACATCCGGCAGTACTTTCGGAGGAATACGATGTCGATTTATGATCCATGAATATTTTAAAATCATAGCCGCTGTGGGTCTTCGAGTGGGATCTAAGTGCAGCATCCTCTTAACTAGATCTTTAGCTTCGTTGGAAATATGACACCATATCCCACTTTCCACGTCTATATATCCTGAACCAATACGATCTAATATGTCGCTCGCGCTATCTCCTGGACTATTACGAAAAGGCGTGTACCTGTGTATCACGCGACGAGATCGAATCAATTTCAATTGTGTTATAATTGCATATAACGAGTTATTGATTGCATATAATAAGTTATTTTTAAATTACCCAGCTAGCATGATGTACAATAAAACTCCGAGTGACCAAATGTCACACGCCGCGTCGTATCCTTGACGTTTCAATACTTCGGGTGCTACAAAGTTGGCTGTGTAACAGGGCGTCATTAACAAACCATTCTCCGCTCGTAATTGTGTTGCAAAACCGAAATCACATATACAAAGTGTCGCTGGGTCACCGCCGGATTTCGTATACAGAATATTCGATGGCTTCAAGTCTCTATGAACGACCTATTTTTTTTTCTTTTTTTAAACATCGATTTGTACTATTTCTTCATAACGTACATATAAAGAGATCGTATGCACGCATGGATAAGTACAAATATACTATGTAACGCATGTTTGTTGTATCTTTTACATTCCAAGATCATACTTACTCCATTCTCATGAAGATAATGCACCACACTTGTAACAGTGTAAATGACTTCGGCAGCTTCCTTTTCGGTAAAATTTCGTCTTTGTAGTAAACGATCGAGAAGTTCACCACCGCGCAAAAGTTCCAATACGAGATACACTCGTTTATCGTCCTCGTGAACCGCTCTCAATGTCACAATGTGAGGATGCCTACCGTATCGCAACAGAATTTCTATTTCTTCCGTCGGATCTCGTTTTAATTTCTCAATCACCTATTTTATATTCAGTTTCATTTTATTTATCTCTCATATATTTCTTTAAAGATACACTTTATAACCGTTATACAGAACATCGTACCTTCACCGCATACTCCATCTTGGATGCTATGTGAATAGCCAAATATACCACACTGTAGCTTCCTCTGCCAATTTCATGTTTAAATTCGTATTCGTCAGTTATGGAAACAGGATTAACGTAAGTTGGAAAAATAGCACTAATGTTATCATAGTTTCTATATTCAGGAGACATAACGTGATCCGCATCCGCGAGCAAACACGGTGCGACGAAACTGAATCCACGAAATAATTCGTGAGCATTTGCGCTAGGTGGTACTCCAGGAGAATCTGAAAAAAATGTCAAAGTATCTTTAATAAAGATATCAGAACACAAGAGAGAATAATTATTATCATTGATTTAAGCCTACTCCACTGTTTTTAAAAAGAAGGAACACACACACACACAGAGAGACACACAGCACACAGCACACACACACACACACACACACCTTTAGGTGTTTTACAAGTGAATTCGTTATCGAAATAAAATGCATCGTCTTCTCTAACAGCTGGTTTAAACGGCGGTCTTATTTCCTTTTTATAAAGAGCATGCCAGTCGATGGTAGCGAAGAAAATATGGCTTTTAATTTCTTCCACTCCACCTGAAAAATAAAAGCATTTACATATAACGGACTCATAGACACATATGATAGTTTATGTAAATGTATGCTTTTATATTATGTGCAAATATGTGTCACTCGAAGCTCCATTTTTTCTTCGAAGCACGTAAAATGTTAAATGATACAAGATTCCTCCCTTTTTTTTACATTTACCAGATCCAAGGCGATTTGCCGGATTTCTCTTGAACAATACTCTCAAAAGCGCTTGCGCCTCTGACGAAAGATTGTGGGGCATTCCGAGTTTAGCTTTCAAAATTTGCGTCATCGTTTCTTTACGGTTTGCACCTTGAAACGGGAGAGCGCCTGTCAGCATTTCAAACTGAAAATACCAAAAAGTGTTACGTAACACTTTCTTTAACTTTCCTTTCATATTCACAGTACGTTTCATCGATCAAACTATCATCTATCATCACCGGATGATATGATATATAAATTTAAACTCTAACCATTAAGACACCAAAACTCCACCAATCCGCTGTAAAAGTATGTCCTTTTCTGTTGACGATTTCTGGTGCCATATATTCGACAGTGCCACAAAATGAATATGCTTTCGAATCGTCTAAAGGTTGTTTGCTTAAGCCAAAATCCGTTAAAGATATATGGCCTTCTGTATCTAACAAAATGCTAATAGAAGAAAAGATTAAACGAATATTTTAACAAGCCAAGTCCTATTAAGGAAACATATGGTACATAATGGTAATAATATATAAACAACCGTGTTGTACCAACTTTTCAGGTTTTAAATCCCGATAAATAATTCCGAGTTTATGTATATGGTCCAATGCAAGTGCTAGTTCAGCCAGATAAAACTTAACGTCCTCTTCCGTAAACATTACCTAAAATATTAATTCTATCAATTATAAATATATTTAGAAAATAACTGCATTTTCTATCGATAAAAGATTTTTCTCTCAAACGATATTTGTATGAGTTCTCTTAGTAACTCTATGCTGTTGTCGAAAAGTGTAGAAAATATAATAGATATAGTGAGATTTTCATTAACAATCACCTCTTTAGATAATCTGGAAAAGAGATCGCCACCTCTTAAAAAGTCTAGAATTAAATAAAGTTTCCCTTCGGTTTGAAATGCATAATGCAGTCGGACGATAAATGGATGTTCCACATCTACCAATATGTTTCTCTCCATTTTGGTTCTGACTCTATCTCGAACTGAAAAGAAATGGATAAAAAAATAATTACAATAATCTAAAACATTTGCAAATGCTCATTAACATCTCAATCGGGTAATCGATTACCTTTTAAAGTCGCCTTCTTTAAAACTTTCATAGCGTATAAAGTCCCACTATCTTTTCCAATGACTTTTCTTACTAAAAATACCTAAAAAAGTATTGAAGAAAATAAAACAAAATAAAATTATATAACATACTGTGCAAAAAGAATGTATTTAGATACTACTTTGCATTTGAGCACACACACACGCGCGCTCACTATTCTTACTTTGCCAAAAGATCCTTGACCAAGGACTTTTAATAATTCAAAGTGAGAAGGTTCAGCTTTCTCGTAACCATCTCTTGCCATATCGCGTACTTCGATCTCATGAGATTCCGAGCAACCATTTGATCTTTCAATTAAATTTCCTTGAGTAATCATCGTTTCTTCCTGATTTTCAGCCGGAAGAATTTCTGTACTTTGCTATAACAGAGAAATAAGAAACAGAAAATGAAGATATCTCCCAAGGAACGAGATTTTTTTGCTTTTGAATGTAAAAGCAAAAAGAATGGAATGAGTACATGTAAAAAAAAGCAGCAATGCTTTTATTTGAATTCACTGTCTCGAAGAAAATGCCAAAAATATTGCAACTCGAAAATACTGAAATTACGAGTTTTACCTTTTCATCTGTATGATGCTCGGTCCAAGGAGCCGTTAGAGTTGCCAATGGCATTATATTTAAAGTTTTATCTATTTTCGAAATTGCAAACGTTTTCGTGAAGTACTTGTTTTATTAAATTTTATTAAATTGTTACCAACATGTACGTTTATTCATAAAGCAACTTTATCGTAGTCGAGCTTGTACAACGAACCAAGCTGCAAAGATAGATGGCTAACCATTAACCACTACTACCTATTGAATTATATATATCACATGCGCGCGTGCGTATAAAGGCCCGTCTACAATGGCAGTAAGCAGTAGAGAGTAAAGGCCATCGCACACAACTTCCATAACTGTAAGCATAAAGGTGCTATTACATAGGAGCATCAAGCGTCGAGCGTCGAGCGTCGTGAGCATGCGCAGTGATATTTTTCTAGATCTGTCAGCTGTAATAAATAAATTTTTGCTCCTTTTGTCATAAACGTGGTGACCCGTCAGTATATTTGTAGCGAACAGCAAATAATAAAATGTCAATTAATTATTTATATTATCAATGGTTATCGGAATGCATTACCATAATTAATCAAGAAATTCAAAAGAAAAGAAAAGCCGAGTTAATTGCAAGTATTGCAATAATGGGAAATATACATTTAAAAAAGAAGAGGAGAAAGAGATTTTGGGTAGCTGAGATATATAAAAAAAGAAATAGATATGGTTTCTATCATGCAATACTTCCTACTGTAAGGTTGGAAGATGTCCGATTTAGAAACTATACAAGACTGACTACGATACAGTTTGAAGAATTGCTATCAATAGTTGGAAATGATTTAAAAAAGCAATATGTTGTGCGTGAACCTATAAATGAAAAAGAACGTTTAATATTGACTTTAAGGTATTCAGAAAATAAAATATTTTTGATTACAAATATATAAAAAATAAATAAAATTTTAAATAATTAATAATTTTATGTATTAAAATAACTGTTATATTTCTTCTAATATATATCTTCTTATAGGTATCTTGCTTCAGGAGACAGCATGATGTCTTTATCATATCAATACTTAATATCTTTGAGTAGTATTACAAACATCATACGTGAAACATGTTCTTGTATATGGGAGCATTTATTTCCTATTGTACTTGCAAAATGTAATGCAGAAGATTGGAAAGAAATTGCAAATGAATTTTCAAGTAAATGGAACTTTCCTTTAATTGCACGCATGCACTCAGGTAACTTCAAGCTAACACATGTTAACACATGTGAGCACATGTAGTTAGGACCGATTGTAGCGAAGAAGCGGGAATCTGCAAGTCCAGATTCAAGCGTCAAGAAGCTGCGCAGTAATCTTCTGCGCAACTTGACGCTCGACGCTCGACGCTTGATGCTCCTATGTAATAGCACCTTAAGACGTAACGTAAGAATTAGCCAATGAATGAGCGTATAGGTCAAGGTTCCATTGGTCTATACGTTCATTCATTGGCTAATTCTTACGTTACGTCTTATGCTTACAGTTATGGAAGTTGTGTGCGATGGCCTTAGCCGGCGTCTACAATGAAATTTTAAGCCTTAAGCCATAAGAAATTAACCAATCATATTCGCTTATTCTTCTCAAATTGAACTGTGATTGGTCAATTTCTTACAGCTTGAGGCTTAAAATCTCATTGTAGCCGTCGTCTACAATGAGATTTTAAGCCTCAAGCTGTAAGAAATTGACCAATCACAGTTCAATTTGAGAAGAATAAGCGAATATGATTGGTTAATTTCTTATGGCTTAAGGCTTAAAATTTCATTGTAGACGCCGGCTTAAGGGCCGTGGCACATAAAAGAACTTAAGCAGTAAGACTTAAGACGTAAGAATTTCATCCATACGGAATTTTCGATGTTGCTTACGTTTCAAAATGGCTGCCTTACTGCTTGACCGTGATTGGTTGATTCGCTTAAGTCTTAAGTTTACTGCTTAAGTTTTTTTATGTGCCACGGCCCTAAGAAAGGTGCAATTTCACGTAGCGTCAAAACGCTAGCGGCTCTCCCCACTCTGTGATACATTTCCCCTCAATAGTAAAGGTGCAATTTCACGTAGCGTCAAAACGCTAGCGACTCTCCCCACTTTGGCGCCCTTGGTCGACGCGTCGTTTTGCCGCTTGAAGTTCGGAGAGGCTCAACTCGAGCAAAAAATAGACGTGTTTGAATCGTTTCAGTTGTATCAACAATTTCAAAAAATTAATATGTTAAATTTTAACATTTACAAACCTTAATGTTATTATCAAACGTTCTTTCGGTTGTATGGGCTCTCGAATAACATTTTCTTTTATCAATAGCGATCCAACAATAGATAACAATTCCTCCAATTGTGTTGCGGACATTCGAAAATAATTGTGGAATCGTACTCCATTCTCTATGGTCAGTTTAGGAATTGACACATAATAAAAACTGTGCTCTGGACGATTCTTTAGATATGGTGCTACCCAGTATTGTTTCTTCTTGTACGGTTTCTTTTCATTTTCTTGTAATTTTTGCATAATTGCACACAACACCAGTATTCGTCGTTTCTTAATCTCTTTAGCTGTTACTGACGGCAATGTATTTTGTAAGGTTGTCGATAAAATACTGTTCCGACAGTTTAAACGCACTTTGACACGTATCCTTATTGTCAGTTTTATACACGAATTAAATCTATAGAAAAAATTTAAAAAATACAGAAAATACAAATCCACAGCGACCAGCGATTTGTCGCTCCATGAAAAAGTAGCGGGAGTTTAGCGGCTGGCGTTTTGTCGACAACTCTATTGAGGGGAAATGTATCACAGAGTGGGGAGAGCCGCTAGCGTTTTGACGCTGCGTGAAATTGCACCTTAAGGAGAAAAAGAGCTGTCGACAAAACGCCAGCCGCTAAACGCCCGCTACTTTTTCATGGAGCGACAAATCGCTGGTCGCTGTGGATTTGTATTTTCTGTATTTTTTAAATTTTTTCTATAGATTTAATTCGTGTATAAAACTGACAATAAGGATACGTGTCAAAGTGCGTTTAAACTGTCGGAACAGTATTTTATCGACAACCTTACAAAATACATTGCCGTCAGTAACAGCTAAAGAGATTAAGAAACGACGAATACTGGTGTTGTGTGCAATTATGCAAAAATTACAAGAAAATGAAAAGAAACCGTACAAGAAGAAACAATACTGGGTAGCACCATATCTAAAGAATCGTCCAGAGCACAGTTTTTATTATGTGTCAATTCCTAAACTGACCATAGAGAATGGAGTACGATTCCACAATTATTTCCGAATGTCCGCAACACAATTGGAGGAATTGTTATCTATTGTTGGATCGCTATTGATAAAAGAAAATGTTATTCGAGAGCCCATACAACCGAAAGAACGTTTGATAATAACATTAAGGTTTGTAAATGTTAAAATTTAACATATTAATTTTTTGAAATTGTTGATACAACTGAAACGATTCAAACACATCTATTTTTCGCTCGAGTTGAGCCTCTCCGAACTTCAAGCGGCAAAACGACGCGTCGACCAAGGGCGCCAAAGTGGGGAGAGCCGCTAGCGTTTTGACGCTACGTGAAATTGCACCTTTAAGTAGTAAGAAGTAAGATTTGACAAATTAAAAACCGGCAGTAATGAAATGGGCAAATCCCATTTCGTACTCCTTACTTCTTAAGCCTCGTC
>CABEGB010001207.1:34235-79010 GCA_901521435.1 Crematogaster levior
TAAAATGAGATTGGACAAAATAAGATGAATTTTATGTTAAAAGTAACCGTGAGTAATGAGTCTCAAGTTAAAGCCAATTGAATTGATCCGCGGTTCGTAATATTTTCCTTCACAGGTACTACCTCAGTGTACCTGCGGAGGTGCTCTCCTTTATTGATTTTCGATCAACCTGCTTACACAGGCTTTATCGGGGATTGGCGAGAGCTGTCGTCACAGAGAGGTCAAGTGAGAAGGAATAAAGTTAGTTGAAACAAATTAATTAATTACTCTAACCTGTGAAATATGCTTATCGTCGCTTGGCTCTTTTGACCGATTCTTCCAAAGCCGGCGAGGAACTCTGGTGTTTGTTGAAAAGGGACGGACAAAGGTGGGGAAAATGGGCGCGTATATACAAATTTCGAACGTACCTCTCGTCTGGATTTAAGCGTTCGGGATCGATGTACAAAGGGATGTGTAGGATATTTGGAGAAGGAGTGGAGCTCGAGGGACCGGGTTGAGTTTCTTCCGAAGAAGAGGAAGGAATTGGAGGAATGGTCCTGGACGGTTGAAGGGATGAGGAAGGACCTTGTTGTGGCTCTTGTGGCGCTGGGGGAAAATCTCGAGGGATAATTTGGGGGTTAGGTGTGGATAAGTCGATTAGGATGGGTATAGGACGAGGATTCACTTCAACTTCCAAATCTATTAGGGGAGGGCGTTCGCGCCTATTTATTAAGGGACGAGGGATTGGGGTAGGCGGCTTCTGGATGGGAAGGGGTTTAACTTTTGCAGCTAAAATACGCCGTGGGATGATCAAGGTCGTAGTGCCGCGTGATTTCAACTCTATCTTAGGTGGGTCCGGTTCCACCATCTATTTGAAGTAAAACAAAAATAATTGGAGATAACTGATTTATGGTAATTCGAAAACTCAAGGGTATGTTATTAAATAAGGACAATAGCAGTATTAACGAAATTTCATGAAACAATCAAATTAAAGACACCAGTATAAAATGTTCAATAGGTGTATAAAATATTCGATCGGTAAACAAATAAACACGTGGAATATTCGATTCAATAAAAGGGTTTACAATAATAAGTGACACAGGGTAGTTATTAAATATTTTATTTCTTCAGGCAGAGACAAGTTGCTAGTGCAAAAGTAAAAGAGAAAACGAGAGATACTAATAGAAATAAAATAATCGAATAAAACAAACGAACAGTTATAGTAATAAGGGAAAACTTTTGTTGGAAGTAGTAATACATGAATTTAAATGTTGATTTAATTATTTAGAAAGTTCAATTATAATGACAAAAAAATTCATTCTAGATAATTCCAATATTTACCATTACAAGGGAAAACGGAGCCACGGCCCTCAACCTAGCTCTGCTAGAGTTTTGGAATCCGTGGCCAAAGGAAAAATCAGGAAGGAAAAACAACGGCCCTCAACCTAGCTCTGCTAGAGTTTTTGGTACACGCCGATTTCCGGAAGGGTGTTAGATCCGTGGTCCTCAACCTAGCTCTGCTAGAGCTTTAGACTCACGTCAAAAAGGGGTTAGTAGGCCTTAAAGATTCAGACGGAAATAAAAATTGTTACTAGTAATATTGTAAAACTCAATGAAGGTATATAAAAAAATTAATGTATAAATTCTTTTGAAAGAAAAAAAAGGGGAATTTAAATCTAGCAACTTGTTTTATTCTCCTGCCTCTTTTCAGCTGTAAGAACAATTATTATTAAAGGAATTCGGGTAGGGGTAAAGATAATAATTGCAAAATAATTTCTTGACGTGAATTAATTACTGAATGCAAATGTAAATATAAAATCTCGATTGTCTGAATTCTCAATTAAATGACACATGAATTAATTATTGTTATAAGGTTTTTGTCTTGTTTCACGAGGTAAATAGTATTTAACTTGAAATCAACGTAGAATGTTAATAACAGTGATTTAATATAAATGGGAAATCGAAATGTTAAAAATATAATTTGGTAGAACAATCTCTATTTCAATTAAAGTTACATAAAATATATAAGTATACAAATTTAGAATTATTGTTCAAAATTTCCATATGAATATAATTATGGTTCACGTCATAGATATATAAATTTTGATACACAACAAAATATTGAAACGCACAATTAGATTAGATTAGATTTTAATAAGTTACTGAACATATATGAACATTCGAAATTTTATCTTGATTTTACGACAGAGTCAAACGTCTTTATATAAATTGAAGGTTAACCATAGAACAGCAAGAAAAATAATTGAAATGTATCTTAAAGCATATATATATATATATTTTAATGAAGTTGCAGAAGCAGAGCTATCAATAGTTCAATAAATAGTTCATAGATGTTCCGTATTAGAATTCTTAATGTTAAGTTACAATTGTAGAAATTATAAAATTTCAAGCGTTCAAGTATATTTCTGGTAAATTGTCACAATTGATTGAATTGACAATAAAGGAGCGAACGGCGATTCCTTGGATATGATTCAGCGGTTGCAATTTAATAAAAATGGTGGATTCAGAATTCTTGACGAATAGAGGTAGCCTAGTGATATAGGCTTAAAACATAAATATGTAAAACTTTATTAATATAGTTTATATAGTTGAACACTTGAGTTACACAATATAAAAATCGAACAGACCGTTTCAATAAGATTATAACAATTTTAAGATTCAGCGAGGATGCTAAGGGTTCAGCAATATAAGAGTAAAGCGACGAGGTAAACTTTACTATAATGACTGAAAAAATTTAAGCATCTTTGATTAAATAAAAAGATAACAATTTAAGGTATAGTTAACGTTAATGAAAGAAAAATTTATTAAAAATTCATAATTATTATTGTGAATTAAATTGTGGACATAGAGAATTACTTAAATGCGTGATACGAAATGACGGATTACCAATGATTGTTCGGCCGTAATAATCAACGAAGTATAAGCAAAATGAAGTGATGGAAGACTTACGGTGATTTATTTCACAATTGGGTTAACTACTTCCTTCTTTACTTGGAGCCTTGGATTTCTCAAAGCTCCGATCCCTCTGCCTTATAGAACTTGGTTGACAGCAACTGGCGAAAATATTCTAAGTTCCCTTTTTCAAAATTTCGGAGCGCGTCTTTTCACTTCAAAACCTCCGATCTGTCTGTCTTATAAAAACTTCAATTGACAATGATGTATACGTATAACTACAAATAACTCGCGAAAATATTCTAAGTTCAAATTTTGCTGAAAAATTCGCGCGTGCTTTCACTTCAAAACCTCTGATCTTTCTGTCGACCTTTTCTCGCTCCTCTAGTAGGTTGCGACGGATTTTTCGGGCCCTCGCAATTTCAACGGAGGGGGTGTACATAGAGTAGGGAGTACGCTCTTAAATGCAAAATGTAAAGGGTAGGAAATCGTGACGTACGAATCTGTGTCACGTTAGCTTGCATCATCCTAGTGACGAACTATTAAATAAACTAAAATTGTAACCCGAGTATTTTCCTCGCCTTATCTGCTAGACGTTTAGGCGGCTGCAAATTTTAATTCAACAACTATTTCGTGGTAGCCTGGCGCGGCATACATTGTTGAGACTCGTTACTTTGATAAAGAGCGAAATAGATATTTTTCCGTCAAGGTTGTTGCAAGCGGTTTCTTAATATTAACGCATATATGTGAGAGCGACGAAAATAACAAATTTATCAAAATATAACATATGAATAATAAAGTATTGAACAGGGGAGGTTCGATAGATTTTCATATAGTAATTGTGCATTAACAATATTATATAAATGCGAGCGAAAGCTTAATAAAGATTATATGTAAGGATTATATGTAGGGTTATATGTAAAAGGCAAAAACGATTAAATAAAAAGCAAGTCGCTTAGAAGATCAAGCTCTTGTCTATAAGACATATGCATAAGACAGAGATAGATTAATAAGGTTAGAGTGAATAAGTTTAATACGGAAGCAGATTTGGTGTTCGTATGTGGACAACGCATAAAAGGGATGGATATTATGATAAAATTATACGAAATCGAATAAAGGTAATACGCGGATCATTTCTAGAGGGTATCAGTAATTAAACAAAAGAAATAATCCATTAGATGCGCCCGAGGCACATAGGAATGCAGCAGCGGTCGTGCACACAGGAACGCTCAGCTGTGCGGACATAGAGTATATATATATATATGGAGAAAGAGTCGTACTATAAGGGTTACATGAATATTCTTTAGGAACAGTTTTCGGCAATAATTCGCGAATTAAGAAGAACTCTGGAAAGCAGAGAATTGCATTAGTTTTGGTTTAAAAGACTCTTTTGAATTATATTAAAGTTTATGAAAAAATTAACTAATGAGAAAATAGTTATTAATATTTGGAAAATAGTGACAATTAGAGGCCTGAAAATTCTTATACATATTACCCTTATAAGCGGTTATTTATATGGATTAAAAGGTAACTTAACTGTTTATATATATTTATTAATTCATATCTAACACCGGTATAATGCAATAAATGTATGAGAATATATATTATAACCTTTTTAGTTGATTTTATATTTTATAATTTTTATTTGAGTTTATTTTATATGATATAATGTCTTAACGGTGATAATTGCAATAATTATAATAAAATTGTAATAGCAACGAAATTAACGCTAAACATTATAGGGGATATATGTTTATGCTGAATCGTGATTAAGAGGGAAGAGAGATAATTTATAATAATGTAAAATTATACATAGGTGTCTAGTAACACAGAAATTATGTTTTGTAATAAAATAATAATTAAATGTAGGATAATGTATAGATGTTCGACAACGAGTATGCAAGATTAGTTATTTATATGTGATTTAATATTTTATAATTTATTCGGGTTAGTTTTACATGATATAATGATTTAATAGTGGATTGATAAATGTTATAACGGGGAATTATAGCGGAAGTATTAGCATTAGTGAAGCGAAGCAAACATAAGTAATAAAGAATTATTAATTAGTTATTGTAAGAAGCACATTTCTTAGTCGCTTCTCTAGATAATTAAGTAAATCTAAAAGAACTTATTCGTTCAACAGAAGCGACGTTAGATTACTTATGATATAAAATAACGAATTATATATTCAAATCGAAATAGAGTATTATGAAATAGCCTTATAATATTTCGGCGATAGTAATGGTTACGCAACGAGTTATGACGCTACCAACTCTTGTTTTTAATAGTTTTGCGTTTTATAATTTTTATTTGATTTTTATATTTTTAATTAACTCACTATGTGACAAAGTATAAGCGAATATAAAGGTAAGATTATATTTTATAGTGAAGCAATGATTAAATATAGTGTAACATATAAATAATTTAGAAGATATTAATATAATTCGATAAGTATGCAAGATTTATTTTTATATTTGATTTTAATTTTTATAGTTTTTATTGGGTTTCCTTACCTTTTCTTAGTCACTTATTAAAGATGATTATCCGAGTGCATTGCCCGCATCATGACAATATATATATATATATACGTATTGTGTCTTATTGTAAATATAGTATATGGTATTAATTAAAGTTATAGTGATTGATATGCTGTGCCAATAACAAAATATATATAATGAGACTCCCTATGCATGGAAGTCGCGGCATATACTGAGTGAGACGTTAGTAGTGAATTCAATTAATATAATTAGTTTTTACGTGTTTTTTAGATTTTACGTTTTTCTTCCTTTTTATTTCGTTTTCTAATTTTTCCATCTTTCCAATAGCAACGTCTTGTTGCATATTAGATATATATATATATATATATAACAAGAGTATAAGGAAATAGCAATTTATAGAAAAATATATTAATAATAGAAATAATGTAATAAAATGTAATTAATAACAAAATAGTACAATAAAGTGGTAAGTATTATAGAAAATAATGATTTTAATACTGGAGTATATATATATCTATGTATAGTAGTGGAAAAAAGGGAAGAGATAATTCGCAATAACGTAAAATTGTGAATAAGTATCTAGTAACGCAAAAATTATAAGATAAGAGAGTTTTTAGAATTTTAAAAATTGGCGGGACGTCACACTTAGCCCGGACTCAAACCAGGGGCGAAATCTTTAGCCTTGACTCAAACCAGGGGCGAAACGGGTCGATAATCAAAGCAAAGACGAATGGTCTCGTTTTTACCCGGACCTTTGGCTATCTGTGGCGTTACGGACTGCGATCCATGACCCGTTCATAACCGTTTTTGACCCGTTCGATAGCCGTTTAATAGCTGTCCGACAGCCGTTCCTTGGTCGTTTGCTGTCGCCCGTTGTCGTCCCTGAGCCGTTCATAGCCGTTCCCGTACCGTTCATTACTGTTCATCGTCGTTCGTTAAAATTTCGATTGTCGTTCCTGAGCTGTTCGAAAGTCGTTTTGTTGTCGTTCACAGCCGTTTTTGACCCGTTCATAACCGTTTTTGGCCCTTTCGTAGCCGTTTCTGGCCCGTTCGATAACCGTTTAATAGCTGTCCGACAGCCGTTCCTTGGTCGTTTGTTGTCGCCCGTTGTCGTCCCTGAGCTGTTCATAGCCGTTCCCGTACCGTTCATTACTGTTCATCGTCGTTCGTTAAAGGTTCGATTGTCGTTCCTGAGCTGTTCGAAAGTCGTTTTGTCAAACATATGAAAAGTGTATACAATACATAAAAAAATACATGCAATACAATATACAATATATAAAAACACATGTGTATAAAAACCTTTATTAATATCTCCTTCACACAATAGTACATTTTTCAAATATATATATATTACAATGGTATACGGTAATGTCCCCATGGCAAAGTATTATACGAATCTGGTATACGATATACTGCTTGTCATCGTACGGACTCAGAGCGATTTTCATTTCAGATACCGTGTACACTTCATGCAATTTGGATCTTATACAAAATTGGCGACGTGTTATTTCAATTTCGTTATTCAGACACCGCGTGTAATCATCGAACGTTATAGCCCGCGCTACGACGTTACTTTTGACACCTTTCGCTTTTTTCGTGTCTTTTTTTCTGTCCACCTTCAACGCATACATCTTTGCCCTGAGCCCAACGAATTCCGTCATAATTACCCCGTTATTCTCATCTTTCATTAGACCGGGTTTCTTTTTATTCGCGAGCGGTATACCGTACGCGTTGTCAATCGGATAATCGCTAGTGTCGAATCTCGCAATATCGCGCTTCATCATCTCGTAAACATCGTCGCATTCGATGTGGTATACGAGACTGTCAGTATCTGTGTACATTATCTTACAATTATCGCGATACAGCGGTGCCATGTACGTGTTCATACAAACAGACTTTCGATATGTCGAGAATGCACATACCTACGTATATCGGTTTGTTAAATTTCACCTCGAGTTTTCGCATTTCGATCGCAATTAAATTCTCGGAGAAGACGCTTCTGCTATGAAAATTTGGTTTGGCAATCATCGCCTCCGCGCCATACCGTCCGTTCCATTGTGTTATGAGTTTAACGTCGACATGATTTCGAACATTCTCCATGGTCTTACCAAATACCGCGTTGTTCATCAGTTTATATAAATTTTTTTCGAAATCATTTGTCGCGAGAGTTCTAAATTTCGTATTCAGTTCGATGTAATCGCGAAGCCATGGAGATTGTGAAAACTCTAACACGCGGTGTATCTTTGTGACGCGAAGGCCATGACGCGTACACTGCTGCAGGTTACGGTAATGAATGACGTAACGCTTCTTATCATTGAGTGTGGCGAGAAGTTTTTCCTGTCGCTTACCGGGAGGTTTATCGCGCGTCGGACAAAACGGTAAGTCGGCGTGCGCATCGTGTATAGTTTGCGGATACTCGAGATCGACTTCGAGAACGTAACCTGTGGGCGAATCCGAAGCGATCGCGCTCGCGTCAAAGTTAGAGACGTCTTCGACCCATCGAAAATTCGCGTAAGGCAGCGGTTGACACATCGCCCACCCGTACAGATTGTCGACGTCAAAGTACATTAAATATGTGGAAGGTTTCAATGGGTCGTACGACTGCATGTACTTGTTATTGGCTCGCGCGTATCTACCGGAACATTGACTGAGGCCACCGCGTATGCCGCGATAAAGATTTCGCCCCTAGGTTCGAGTCCATGCTAATTAATTACGAGACGAGAGAGAGAGAGAGAGAGAGGTGAGAGATTTACAACCTTCTCCTTCGCACGCCGTACATCGGTAGCAAATATTTCAAGTGATCGGAGTCGAGAAACCGATTTTCTTTTCCTCTAGTTCAAGATTTTTGTTGTGTTAATAATTAATTAAATAATTTGTTAATAATTAATTAAATAATAAAGAAATTTAAACTTTTGTGGAAATTGGCAATTTGTTATTAATTTAAGATTTTATTGATCTAACTCTTTTATTAAAATTATTACATGACTTTTCAACCTGTAATTTAGATCCTTTTTAAGTGACTATTTATTACAGCAAATTGAATCAGTAAATAAATGTAGCAATATATACATACATACATACATACATATATATATATAATAAATATTAACAGAATAATAATAATAATACCAGTCTTCACTGCGAACGTAAAAAATACAAATATATATATATACAGGGTGATCCGAAATAACCTTCCATCTGTAAAATGACGTATTCCTGACGCAATTCTAAGACGATTTTTCCTTTATCAAAATTTGATTTGAAGCATAGTTTTCGAGTTATAAGCAAAAATAGTTAGGAAATCACGCGTCGAGTACAGAAGGCAGGCAGGAGCGGCGCACCGCAAGCGTAACGCGGGTTCAGTTGACCGTCCGACGGGTGATTACCGCGTGAGTCGCTATTTTAATCTTATGACATAAAATTATGCTGTAAATAAAATTTTGATAAAGAAGAAAGTGTCTTAGAATTATGTCAGGATTTATGTGTTCCTTAAAATAAATTTACTTTAATAACTTTAACAAAAAGTTGTTCCGATTCGCCGGCCGTTGAACGCTGCAATCAGCTGATTGCTACACGCGATGCTTGTAATGCGTGTGCGTAAAGAGAGAGAGAGAGAGAGAGGGAAGGAGGGGGAGAGACACTCATACACGTGCATGCACGTACGCATACACTTTTTTTCTCGCTCTCCTTGTCTCTTTTACGCAAACACTTATGCACTCGATCATTCAGTCACTCATTTACTCACTCACTCACCTGCTCACTCACCTTGTAGCAGCGTAGCAAATCTTCATGCTACGTGTTAACTGCTGCACCGTTATGGTTAAGTTGTAGAGACACATCAAAACTTTTTGTAAATTACTCTTACAAATTACTCTCACTCGATTAACACAATACAGATTACGCGATAACAAATTCACTGATTTACTGACTCACTATCGATTCACCGATACCAAAAATTACTTTAAAAGAAACGCGAATGCAAATAGCACATAACTCGACGCGAAGCGACGGACCGCGGAAACTGCGCGACCACCAGGGTTATGTTGACAGTTGACTAGCGCTGCGACTTGCGCGTGGCGCGTGATCGACACGAGATGAGACGAACGACGGTGATTGGTCGATTCGCTTAAATTCTACTGCTTTCTGCTTAACTTTTTCTATGTGCCACGGCCTTTAAACCTTCGCATTGCGAATGCGGTGAAAACATGAAACGTATAATGACGTACTTAAAAAAATTAATTATTTATTACAATTAACTATTTTTAATTATAATAAATAATTATTATTTTTAAAAGCATGTTATACGTTATTACGTTTTCGAAACTATTGCATTCACGATGCGAAGGTTTCAGTCAATTGCAAGAATAATGTAATTAATAAATTACATTTGGGAATTTGGGAAAATTTATTTTTATTTTGCTCAAAAGAAATGTTCCAACGTTAAAACGTATTGGTCGCTCTGAAAAGAGCGGATTGAATAAAAAAAATTTTAGAGCAGATGCTCGAAATGCCCGCCATCCATCCTAATGCAAGCTCTCATGCGTTTTAATAAATTTCTTTCGACGTTCTGCATTACTTCTTCGTCGATATCCCAAATGGCAAATCGTAATCTTGTTTCTAAATCTTCGATATCTTCGGGAAGTGTTTTATAAATTATTTCTTTACAATATCCCCATAAGAAGAAATCCAGAGGGTTGAGATCCGGCGATCTTGCGGGCCAACGTATCGGGCCGTACCGACCCATCCAGCGTCTGGGAAAATGCTCGTTTAAATAATTTGTAACGATCCTGGCGTTGTGTGGCCCAGCACCGTCTTGTTGAAAGACAATCTCGTTTCTTTCACATAATGGCACATTTTCGAGAAAATCTGGTAGATTTTCTGTTAAAAATTCGACGTAGGTTCTCCCAGTTAAAACATCTGGAAGAATAACTGGACCAAGTATTTCAGTGCCCATTATTCCGGCCCACACATTGATCTTCCAACGAGTTTGAAAATTTCGGAGTCGCGTGACTCTGGGATTTTCCTCGCTCCAAAAGTGCATATTATGCGCATTAAAAATCCCCTCTTGCGTGAATAGTGATTCATCACTAAATATTACACGAGAGGAATATCTGGGATCTCGATCGACGTTTCGCAGAAAATTTTCGCAAAACATTCGTCTTGCAGGGTAATCTGCTGGTCGTAAATGTTGCACACGTATATAATGAAACGCGTGCAACTTTTCTTCTTTTAATATTTTTTGTACTGTTGTATAAGATAAATTATGCTCTCGAGCAACTACCCGAATACTTGTTTCGGGATTATTCTCAAAAGCACGTATAACACTCTCCGTGTTCCGTACATTTCTAACGGCGCGATCTCTTCCAGAGTCGTGTTTGTTCGGCAGGACACTGCCAGTATCGTAGAGTCTTTGAGCTGCTGCAAGTATGACGTGACCCGATGGATGTCTTCGGTCTGGATGCATTTCGGCGTATCTTCTTGCAGCAAGGTTCTGCTGCCCGTGACACTCGCCAAGTGCCATTAGCATGTCGTAGTATTCTTGACTTGTATAAGCTGCCATATCTTCTTCGCGCTTATTGATAATCGCAGGCTTATTGATCGCATTATCGATCGTGCATCTAATTTATACGATCTTCGCGGGTGGTCGATGCCCCCTCCTCGCCTCCCGCGACCAATCGCGAATTTGTTACCAGTTAGCGCGCGACGTTCGCGACCTTCATTCAAAAATGTCGGTCAATAACAAGACATCCGTTTTTAAATATAAATCACTATATTCGCCCAAGGTTCGAATCGAGAATCGTTTCCACACGTTCGCGGCGTGCGCGTAATCGCTCTCGAATACGGTCTCACCGGTTAATGAACTATAAAATGATTCGCGTGGCGGTAAACAGAGGTCCTCCAATTTATCAACGCAATCAATATATTCGTACGGAAACACACCCTTTCTCGTCAAAAGATCAAAATCCTCAATCGAGAATTGAGAAAATTCGGAGCGTAAAATTTTCAACTTATCTTTATTAAGAAACAATGCCAGTTTATCGAGGCTACTACTTAGAAATTTATATGAATCAATAAACCGTAATTTTACACAATTTTGTGATTTTGATCTTTCGACGGTATCTACATTTTTTGTGAACGAAATATATTTTTCTTATGTTATCGGCAAAAGATTGACTGCGCCTTCGAACGCGATAGCTATTTCTTTAATAACGAAGTGTAACCGGATAAATTATGGAAAACTATGGGAATTGTATGTGAATTTTTATAATTCAAATTGCAGTTTGAATGCGCGGGACCTCTGTAACGCTCGGTCAAATGACAATGATCGCGTACTCGGTCATCGTCGTCGTCTTTCGTGAACGGTTTCTCGCAAATGTGGCAATGTGTCGCGCTACGGTACGCCTCCCGCTGCTCGTTGGAAAGAGTTTCCATGGGGACATTTGTTGATAAAATCTGTTTTACGCGGTGCGCAAGATTTTCAAGTTCGCCGACGAATCATGCGACGCAATCTTTATCGCGGCAAAACCGATACGACGATAACGAGTCGTCATACGAACTCCGCACGTAGTATGCAACGCTGAATACCTGATGGTGGTGCTGGTACGTAGTTGTAGTTGAATTCTTGTCCGTCTTCTGCAGGACACATTCAAGGTCGGCGTACACGATGAACGGAACTCGCTCCTTGTTGCTCCAATTGCCAAAGCTGAGTCACTTGTCGTCTTCGCTTGGTAATCGGATAGCGCAGTCGTTCATCTTTCCGCAATCAATGATGTGAGCTTCCAATTTCTCCTTTTTGTGGAAATAGTGGAGACATCTGAAAAAATAATATATATTTTTTTATATATCTTTCAAGTAGTAACAATTATTTTAATAAATTTTATTAAGATGTGTACTTACCGATCACAAAAATATTTCTTATGATCTTTTGACAGTTGCGAGCTCACGAGGCGGGATAAATTTTTGATCCACGCGAAATATCCCACGTTGTCCTGCGGATCCTCCACATACAACAAATTAATGTGCTTCTTCTTTTTGTCGTTGGTAAGTCGTAGCGGGAGAATGTTTAGCGTATTCTTCTTCTTCTTATTCTGCTCCCCGATGCCATATACGTTTATTGATATATTATTTAACCGTTCAAATTTACTGATATTTTTAAGAGTCATTGGAAACTCTATATCCTGAAGATTCAACTTCGTTGCATAGTGTGGATAAGAGGTGCATCTATCGGCATTTTTCTCAACGGGATACAGAGCGGCGACTACTGACCACGCAAAGCATGCATCATCCTTCTATTGCACGTTGATTACCGCTCTCTTTAGTTGTATTACTCGCGGCATTTTCACCATACATCCCGCGTGCAATGGATTATGCTTGTTTATATTAATAAGCAAATTGAGTATCCGTGACAACGCCCATCCGCTATCCCGCTCCTGGAATTCTTCGAGGGATGCCAGGGTGGGTTCGATAACGCGTCGCTCGTACCAATCTTGCAGATCCGTTGTTTGGTAGAGTTCGTAGTTTCTTATGTTAATACTTTTATTGGCACATTTATCGCCGATCACAAACTCCCCATTAAATATGGTGTTCACTTTTACGCTATTGTATTTTTCAATGGCGTCTTGCACTTGCTCGAGCACTACACCACCGGCGTCTTTCAAAAATGTTCGCGGTTCTATGCTCTGTATTAATTACCGCACCTGTTAGTACACGATTTTCGAACGCGGTCTCGATCTCTCGCCAAACGAGTCTCTCCGCGTTATCATCACTTGTGCTCGCGTAATCGCCACCGACGTGTACAAAACGTCTTTCTAGTCCTTTTTACACACCCTCGATTCGCGCGATTCGAGCTACCAAAGATTGCTTATTTCCAATCGTGAGCCTTGGACGCTTAGCACGACTGCGTTCTTCGAGCTCTTCCATAAACTCGTCGCATCGTTGCATCCATGCTAAACACTCTTCCGCGGTAACGACTCTGTCGGCTTGCTCCAACAGATCGCGTTCAATTTCTTCAAGATGTTCCATGTTTTATGAATGTCACACTGCTTTTATTCAAATTAATTCACTTCCACTTTTTACTGTAGTCACCGACTTTGATAGCAGCAGCCAAACGTTTTGGCGCTCGAACGCAACTTATTGTTAAAGATATAATAAACTCTATTTGATCACACAGAGCAAGGTATATTCTCTTTCACGGATGACTGAGAACTGAACTAATGCTCAAGAAAGATCTTAAAGAGATGGAATTTTCAAAACTACCCAATAACGCGTTAATGTTTTTTTTAGAGGAAAAAAAACGGAAAGGTTTGCATGTAACCCGGTGACGCACTAGAATATCTAATCTTCCGGCGCCGGATATTTTATAAAAAAATGAGTGATTCATGAAACTCGGAATTTATGTTTCTTTGGGTCATATTGTCCCTTTGAACAAAAAAGATAAGAAAAAATTTTAGGAATTTGTGACAATGTTTAAACATTATCGTATGACGCACTAGAATATCTTATCTTTCGACATCGTAAATTTATAAAAACTGAGTGATTTATGGGTTTTTTATTTATTTATTTATTTATTTATTTTTATAAGTAGAAATCGAAAAATTGATTTTTTAAACTAATTGATTATTTTATAAGGAGAAATCGGACTTCCGTTTCCGGTAGCGAGAGTGACAGTTGAGTGAGAGTAGAGTGTGATTTTTGAGAGAGCAGATCGAGGGTGAGAAGGGTGGAGAAGAGTGAGGGAAGTGGTGGAGTGGCGTAGAAGTGTCAGGCGGAGGTGGGAGAGTGGAGGAGAGGGAGTAGGGTGGAGAGAAGGGAGTAAGGATAAGGCAGGGAAGGTTAAGTGGCGCAGGCCACGGAATAGTAAGAGAAGCTAGAGGGTTGACGGGAAGATAGGAGGTAGAAAGTTGAAGTGGCGACACCAGGCGGTAAAAGTGGAAAGGAGAGAGTTGGAGAGAATTAGGAGAAGATGATAAAGTTAGGGGGGAAAGAGAGAGCGGCGGAGGGGAAGGAGGTTGAGAGGAGGGAGCAAAAGGGGGAGGAGAATGGGGAGAGGAAGAAAAAGGAGAGGGGGGAGAGTTGAGGATAGAAAAAAAGTAGGGAGACTGAAAAATACGGAGAGAATGATGAGGGAGAGCGCAAATAGTGTGCTGCTGGTGGAAATGTTTAAGAGGGGGGAAAAAAGAAAGGAGAGGCAGGAGGAAGAGAAAGAAGTGGAGGGGGAGGCCTTCAGGAAAAGCTACAAGCTAGAAAGGTCACCAGTAAAGGGAGCGGGAGAGGGCTGGGAGGATGTGGTGAGGGAGATGAAGATGGGTTTTAAGGAATTAATGAACGAGATAAGAGAATTGTGGGAGGGTAGAGAGGAGATGAAGACATGGATGGAGGAGAGTAGGAAGGGGTGGGAGAGGGAGAAGGAGGGGATGGAGAAGAGGATAGAGAGGTTGGAGAAAAGGTTGGAGGAGTGTGAGAGAAGGGAGAGAGGCAGGGACGGAGAAGTTAGGAGAAAGGAGGAGAAGGAGGAAGAAGGGAGGGTGAGAAGAAATGGAGAAAAAGAGGGAGACTTGGAGGGGAGGATGAGGAGGCTAGAGTTGGAAGAGGAGAAGAAAAGGAGAGAGGAGAGGAAAAGGAATATTATAATAAGAGGGGTAGAGGTGAAGAAGGAAGGACAGGAAGGGCTGAGAGAGGCGGTGGAAGAGATAGTGAAGGCGACAGGAGCAATAGGGAAAATAGAAGGGGTAAGGAGGATAGGGAAAGGGGAAAAGGGAAGAGGGCAGATGGTGTGGGCACGATTCGCGAGTGTGCAGGAGAAAGTAGATGTAATGAGAGGAAAATCGAAGTTAAGGGATAGGAGGGAGTGGATAACGGATGATCTGACGGAAAGAGAGAGAAGGGTGGAATGGTTAATAAAGAGGGAGGCGGAAAGGAAAAGGAGGGAGGGGAAGAAGGTAAGAGTAGGATACATGAAGCTGTGGGTGGAAGGGAGGATGTGGATATGGGATGAGTTAGAAGATGTGTTAAGGGAGAGAAAAGAGCAGGAGGGTGTAGGAGAGAAAAAGGTAGGGGAGGAAAATGGAGGGAGAGGAAAGGGAGAGGTTTTTTGTTAGAGGGGGGACAGGAGGGAAGGGGGAAAGGAGAAAAGGGGGGCAGAGGGAATGGGAGAAGGAGAAAAAAGGGAAAGGAAGAGGGAAAAAGGAATGAGTTTAAAGTGGGCTTTTGGAATGTGGCAGGGTTGGAGAACAAGGATAGGGATTTTTGGGAGAAATTAAAGGACTGGGACGTAATATTTTTGAGTGAAACGTGGTTACAGAAGAGAGGATGGGAAAGGGTGAGGAAGTGGTTACCAAAAGGATATGTGTGGGAAATGCAGGAGGCGGAGAAAAGGAATAAAAAGGGGAGAGCTATGGGGGGAATGGTCATGGGAAGAAGGGAAGAGATAGAGGAAAAGGGAGAGGAGAGGCAGGGAAGGGAGAGGGGGTTGATGTCAGGAAAGATGTGCCTGGGAGGGGAGTGGTGGAGGCTAGTCGGGGTTTATGTGAATAGGGACTTGGAAGGAAAGATGGAAAGGCTGAGGGATTGGATGGAGGATGGAGAGGAAGGGGTAAGGGTGTTAATAGGGGGGGATTTTAATGCGAGGACAGGAAGAAAAGGGGGAGGGCGGGAGAGGAAGGGGAAGAGAATGCATGCGAGGAAGGAAGAAGGTCGAGAGACGAAAAGGTCAATGAGGAGGGAAGGAAATGGATTCTTAGGGGAGCTAGGATGGTCAATAATAAATGGAAGTGTATTAGGGGATGAAGAGGGTGAATGGACGTATACAGGGGGAAGGGGAGGCACAGTGATAGACTACGTGTTGGGGAATGATGAGACGAGGGAGGGGATTAAAAGGATGGAAGTAGAAGACAGGGTGGATTCGGACCATCAACCGATAACGGTGTGGGTGGAGGGGGGAGGCAAGAGGGAAAAGAGGAAGAAGAGTAGAAGGAAAAGGGGAAGAAGAGGGGTTTGGACGGAGGGAGGAAGACAGAAGTTTGAGGAATACTTCGGAAAAAAGGATGAGAGGTGGGAGGGGGTGGAAGAGGGATGGAAAGGGCTAAAGAAGAGAGTGGAAGAGACGCTAAAAAAGGTGGAGGAAGGAGAAAGAGGGAGGGGGGAGAAGGGATGGTGGAATTGGGAGTGCAGGAGGTTGAAAACGAAATTGAAAGAGGAATTAAGGAGATGGAGGAAGGAGGGAGGAGAGGGGGGAAGCTACAAGGTAATGAAAAAGGAGTATAGGAAATTGTGTGAGGAGAAAAAGAAAGAGGAAAGAGAGAGATGGGAGAGGGAGATAGAGGGGGTGAGGACGGAGGGTCAGGTATGGAAAGTAATAAATAGAGAGAGGAAAAGAAGAAAGGGAGTAAATGAAGGGATTAAGATGGAAGAATGGGAAGGATATTTTAAGGAGGTGCTAGGGGGAGTAGAGGGGAGGGTAACAAGAGGGGGAGGGGGTAGGAAAAGAGAGAAGGAGGGAGAGATAAGCAGGGAGGAGATAGAAAGGGTAGTTGGAAAGTTGAAGGAGGGAAAGGCAGCAGGAGGGGATGGTATCGTAAATGAGGTGTGGAAGTACGGAGGGGGAGAGGTAAGGGAGTGGTTGTGGGAGTTATGCAACAGAGTATGGAGGGGGGAGGGGTGGCCGGAAGAGTGGAGGGAGGGGATAGTCGTGCCGATAGTGAAAAAGGGAGAAGGGAAGAGGGTAGGGGATTATAGGGGGGTAACCTTGATGCAAACCGCAAGGTGTACGCGGCAGTGTTGGCGGAGAGGCTAAGAGAGGAGGTGGAGACGAAGGGGATTTTACCACCGAGTCAAACGGGATTTAGGAGGGGGATGGGGACGATAGATCAAATTTATGTTTTAAATTATTTAATAAACAGGGAAATAACAAAGAGAAAAGGAAAAGTGGTGGTGATGTTTGTGGACATGAAGGCGGCTTTTGACTCGGTAGATAGGGAAATTCTAGTGGAGGGCATGAGGAAGAAGGGGGTAAGGGAGGGTTTGATGGTGAGATGCGAGGAGGTGTTGAGGGAAACGGTGAGTAGAGTGAGGGTGGGGGAAGAAGAAAAGGAAAGATTTTGGACAGGTAGAGGAGTAGGACAAGGTTGTCCACTTAGTCCTTGCTTGTTTACTCTGTTGTTGGCGGATATGGATGGAGAATTGGAAAAAGGGGAGTGGGGAGGGTTAAAGGTAGGAGGGAGAAAAATTTTCTCTCTATCATACGCAGACGATGTGGCGGTAATAGCGGAAAGTGAAGGAGGGATGAGAGGAATGATTAGAGTATTGGAGGAGTATATAGAAGGGAAGGGCCTGGAGGTGAACGTGGAGAAAACAAAAGTGATGAGGTGTAGGAGGGGAGGAGGGAGGTGGAAGAAGGTGGTTTGGAAATGGAGAGGGAGGGAAATAGAAGAGGTGAAAAAGTTTAGGTACCTGGGATACATACTGACATCGAATGGGAGGCAGGAAGAGCAGGTGAAGGAGAGGATAAGAAAAGGAGCAGTGGTGATGAGGGAGGTATGGGGGATAGGAAAAAGGAAATTTGGGAAGGATTGGGCGAGGAGGATGTGGCTCTTTGACAGATTAGTATGGGCGGTAATAGGATATGGGGTTGAGATATGGGGATGGAAAGAAAGGGAAGAGGTGGAAAGGGTGCAGGACAGGTTTTTGAAATGGGTAGTAGGAGTAAGGAGGTACACACCGGGGTATATGGTAAGGGAAGAGCTGCAGAGGGATAAGTTAAGAGGGAGGGCTGGTTTAAGAGCGTGGGGTTATGAAAGGAAGTTGGAAGAAGGAAGAGGGGGGGAGTTGGCAAGATGGTGCTGGGAGGAATTAAAGGGAAGGGCAAAGGAGGGAAAAGTGACAGGAGACTGGGAGGAGGAGAGGAGAGGATTTTACGAGGAGAAGGGTTAGAAGATAGAGGAGGTGGAGAGATTAAGGGAAGAGGAAGAGATAAGAGGGGAGGTGTTGGTGAGGAAGGAGAGAGGATGGCAGGAAAAGGAAAGATGGGACAAAATAGGGAAATCAAAATTTAATGAGTGGTATGGCAAGGTAAAGGGAAAGGGGGTTCCAGAATACCTGAGGAAGGGTTGGAGTGAGGAGAGATGGCAAAGGGTGGCAAGATTTAGGTTAGGGGACGGTATGAGGGGAGGTAAATATTGGGAGAGGGAAGAGAGAAGAAAGTGCAGGGTCTGCGAGGGGGGGGAGGAGACATGGGAGCATGTATGGGAGGAGTGCACGAATTGGGGAAGGGAGAAGGGGTGGCAAGAGATGGTGTATGAGGTGCTAGGGGAAGGAGGAGAAGGTGAGAGGTGGATGAAGAATTTGGAGGAATTGAGGGAGGGAAGAGAGGGGGGAGGGGGGAAAGTATGTATGAATGAGGAGAGAGTGGAAGGAAAGGAAAATGCGGCGGAAACAGAGGTCCAGAGGAATGAATGGAAGAAGGGTGGAGGAATGTGTGACGAAGCATGTCTCTCTCGCAATCGAATAGTATAAGATAGATTAAGGGCAAAGTTGGAATATTGTAAGCGGAGCGGAGGTCCGCACTGTACCCCGCAAGGGAATAAAAGCAGTTATTATATATATATATATAAGGAGAAATCGAAAATTATTTAATTGATTATTTTATTATAAGGAAAAATCGAAAAATTGATTTTTTTAATTAATTGATTATTTTATTATAAGGAGAAATCGAAAATTATTTAATTGATTGATTATTTTATTATAAGGAAAAATCGAAAAATTGATTAATTGATTGATTGATTGATTGATTAATTTAATTCTTTTGATTAATTTAATTGATTGTTTGATTTGATTGGTTGATTTTATTGATTAATTTAATTGATTGTTTGATTAATTTAATTGATTGGTTGATTAATTTAATTGATTGTTTGATTAATTTAATTGATTGGTTGATTAATTTAATTGATTAATTAATTCGCCCCCCCGTGACGTCATACCCCCATTTCCGTGTCGCCATACCCCCCACTCCCGTGACGTCATACCCCCACTCCAATTTGAGTTAGAACAGGCACAGTATACCTACTTATTTCGGTACCACAGGAGGGCATCGCCTTTAAATAATTCGGGCAGGCCGCTGAGCAATTGCTCGTCGGTCAACCGATACGCGATCTTGAGCTCCTCTAACCGCTCCAAGAAGGCCACAGGATCCTTGCCGTCAAAATGGCACCCCCATTTTCGGATCTGATTCACGACTTTTACATGGGTCTGTATGGTCTCGGTGGGTGTGGCGGGTACCGAAATGGTCGGAACGGAGTTTGCGTCCGGCTGCGCGGTACGGAAAATTTCGGGGTATTGTGTCGCGTGGTGACTGATACGTCGCCGCAGTTCTTCGACCGAGCCTCCGGTCTTGAGCCCGAGTTTGTCGGCCTCGTCGATTAATTCGCTCTTGCTGAGCCGATAAATCCACTCTTTGGTCATTCCGTTATTTTCTTAGTTCTCGTACTTTACAAACTTATTTCGAAGACGGTCCCTGTTCGGGCGCCATAAAACGGCGCCATAAAAATGCGTACGCCATTATTTCGGTAATTCGCGCGCGGCTACGTCACGCAGCGTCACGCGCCCACCGCGTGCCTAGGCTTTATTTTTCGCTGGTACCGCTATCGCGCGCTCCAACATCGGTCCTGTTACCGCGCGCACCAAAGCCGATAAATCCACTCCGCGACACGAGTTCACCGTGTTCTGTCTTCCACCGCACATTGTATTATTATTGGTTTTGATTACTTTCATAATAAATTTCATTCTTTTATTTCCAAATTCTCGACTCAAGTCATTTGCACCCGACCCATCGAACCCCGATTAACCGACGAGCTAGATTCGTGCGTTCGCAACAAGCGGTCTGTTTTAAAGCTGCGTAAATGGAAATGGATCGGCCACACGCTAAGAAAAACCCTAACATCACCAAACAGGCCTTGGAATGGAACCCCCAAGGACAAAGGAAACGTTGTA
Source organism: Crematogaster levior (assembly GCA_901521435.1). Classification (NCBI taxonomy): domain Eukaryota; kingdom Metazoa; phylum Arthropoda; class Insecta; order Hymenoptera; family Formicidae; genus Crematogaster; species Crematogaster levior. The sequence continues at coordinate 54,611 of CABEGB010001207.1, forward strand.
GACCGGAGCAATCATGGCGTCGCACAGTGCAGGAGGAGCTGAAGCACTACGGAAAAACCTGGTCGGAAGTCAAAGCCATGGCCCCAAACAGAACCAGATGGAGGACCTTCATAGAAGCCTTATGCTCCACCTAGGAGCTTTAGGAACTTTTATATATATATATATATATATATATATATATATATATATATATATACAGTATGTGTGAATTAACGTGGCCCGTAGTGATTTATTGCGAAGTTAATGGGTTTAGAAGAAAATAGTCCAAACAAAAATTGTATGGTTACAAGGGGGACATAATATAATGAAACTTGTTCAGTTACAGGTGGCGCCACTTTTGAGATATCTTGATGGAAGCTATTTTTGTAAATGGAAGTTGATTTTTTTTTCCTAATAAAAGTTGTAGCAGATATTGAAACGAATACAATGGTTTTTGTATTTTTTTATTCGGATCATTTTTGACCGAGTTACAGCGCTTTAAAGTTTCAATATTGCCAAAAACTGCTGTATTTGTCTTGATGCCAGCCACTTCTATTTGAATCCCAAAAAATGCAACAAAGAACAAAGAACAATCGATTTACTTTTTTTAAGTAGAATTGTACATTTATTATTTTAATATTACAGTTATAAAGTAATTTTAATATTTCTTTTTCCCTTCGACATAGCCGCCGTCATGTAGAATGCACTGCCGCAATCTTCTCATCGTCTGCTTTTCGACGTTGTTTAACATTTCGGGGGTCATCTTGGCGAACCATACGATGATCGGTATTTCACGATAAACTAAAACACTTCAGTTCCGTAGGCATAATACGTACATAATAAACACAAATACGAGCGTATGCTCAAATATGAACATAGTGAATGCAAAAACATAAACTCGAACGAACTGCCAAATGTAAACAAATAAATGCTAAGTTCGCCGGTTTTTTCTTTACGGAATAATTCAGTTTTAACTGAAGTAAGTTAGTTTATCGTGAAATATCGATAAAATAAGTTCAGCACTGTGTAATGAAACATTAAATTGCTTAATAATGTCTACTTTTACGATGGCAGAGAAAATTGAATTTGTGCTTCTACGTGGTTCTAATCACGCTACGTATCAAGAAGTTGCAGACACTTTTCATTTACGACATCCTGATAGATCAATTCCGTCTCGTAAACAGGTAAGTTTCTCGCTGCAGTTGCTAATAATACTTGTCGATTTGGCATAGTAAAATATTTTCCATTTTTATGATAGATTAGAATGGTCGTTGATCTCTTTAAGGAGACTGGTTTTGTATTGAAAAAACGAGAACAAAGGACGTCTTCATGGACTGAAGATACCGAAATAGATTGGCAGAATATCATTTTCAGAATTTCCAAAGATATCCATTCGACAAGTATCAGCTAATTCTGGAGTATCAACGTGGGTTGTTAGGCAAATTTTGAAAAAACATAAGCTTAAAGCATTCAAACCTACGACTGTCCACAAACTACTGGAGCGTGACTATTACGGACCTCGTATAGAATTCGCCATGTGGATTATAGAGAATACTGACATTTTAAAGTCAATTATGTTTACTGATGAATGTATTTTTTACACAAATGGAATGGCTTGTCACCAACATTCCAGAATGTGGGCAAAAGAAAATCCACATTGGGTGTAAGAAAATAACATGCAACACAGGACATCAGTCATGGTATGGTGTGGGATACATAAGCGCAAAATAGTGGGTCCATTCTTCTTTGATAGAGCCATAGATAAAGGGTGTCTTAAAATGATCTGACATTTTAAATTGCTCGCCATTTTTTTTGCAGCGGACGTAACGTATTAACCTTTAATAACTGACATCAGGAAGTATTGAGGTTTAGTCATGGAGAAGTACACGATCGAGCAACGCATAGAAATTGTGAAAATCCACTACAAATATGGTGAACATTTTGCAGAAACGGTTCGAAAAGTCCGCACGTCTTGTGGTCATCATAACGCACCATCTCGTAATGCTGCGACCGACCACTACGAGAACGGCCACTACTTTTCGCAGTTAAAAGTGACCCACTAACCTCAAATTTTTTTATTAAATTCACCACAGCATTACGAGATGGTGCGTTATGATGACCACAAGACGTGCGGACTTTTCGAACCGTTTCTGCAAAATGTTCACCATATTTGTAGTGGATTTGTAGTGGATTTTCACAATTTCTATGCGTTGCTCGATCGTGTACTTCTCCATGACTAAACCTCAATACTTCCTGATGCCAGTTATTAAAGGTTAGTACGTTACGTCCGCTGCAAAAAAAATGGCGCGCAATTTAAAATGTCAGATCATTTTGAGACACCTTGTAGTACAGCATACCTGAATTTTTTACAAATGAATTTGACGGAATATTTAAATGATATGCCACTTGCAACAAGAAGGGACTTTTGGTTCCAACAAGATGGAGCACCACCACATTGGGCCATTCTGGTCAGAAATTGGCTAAATATTAATTTCCATAATAGGTGGATTGGGCGTGGTGGGCCTGTTACGTGGCCTCCGAGGTCCCCTGATTTGACGCCTTGCGATTTTTTTCTATGGGGTTACTTAAAACAAATTATTTATAAGGTTCCAGTGACAGATGTCAATGACCTTCAGCAAAGAATAAGGTCCGCCTGCGACAACGTGACCCCCGAAATGTTAAAAAACGTCGAAAAGGAGACGATGAGAAGATTGCAGCAGTGCATTCTACATGACGGCGGCTATGTCGAAGGGAAAAAGAAATATTAAAATTACTTTATAACTGTAATATTAAAATAATAAATGTACAATTCTACTTAAAAAAAGTAAATCGATTGTTCTTTGTTCTTTGTTGCATTTTTTGGGATTCAAATAGAAGTGGCTGGCATCAAGACAAATACAGCAGTTTTTGGCAATATTGAAACTTTAAAGCGCTGTAACTCGGTCAAAAATGATCCGAATAAAAAAATACAAAAACCATTGTATTCGTTTCAATATCTGCTACAACTTTTATTAGGAAAAAAAAATCAACTTCCATTTACAAAAATAGCTTCCATCAAGATATCTCAAAAGTGGCGCCACCTGTAACTGAACAAGTTTCATTATATTATGTCCCCCTTGTAACCATACAATTTTTGTTTGGGCTATTTTCTTCTATGACCTTCAGCAAAGAATAAGGTCCGCCTGCGACAACGTGACCCCCGAAATGTTAAAAAACGTCGAAAAGGAGACGATGAGAAGATTGCAGCAGTGCATTCTACATGACGGCGGCTATGTCGAAGGGAAAAAGAAATATTAAAATTACTTTATAACTGTAATATTAAAATAATAAATGTACAATTCTACTTAAAAAAAGTAAATCGATTGTTCTTTGTTCTTTGTTGCATTTTTTGGGATTCAAATAGAAGTGGCTGGCATCAAGACAAATACAGCAGTTTTTGGCAATATTGAAACTTTAAAGCGCTGTAACTCGGTCAAAAATGATCCGAATAAAAAAATACAAAAACCATTGTATTCGTTTCAATATCTGCTACAACTTTTATTAGGAAAAAAAAATCAACTTCCATTTACAAAAATAGCTTCCATCAAGATATCTCAAAAGTGGCGCCACCTGTAACTGAACAAGTTTCATTATATTATGTCCCCCTTGTAACCATACAATTTTTGTTTGGACTATTTTCTTCTAAACCCATTAACTTCGCAATAAATCACTACGGGCCACGTTAATTCACACATACTGTATATATATATATATATATATTGTGTACTTCCAGGACATTTGGTACTTTCCAGACCCGTCCTGGATATTTTAAGCATGCAATGATAATTCCCAGGACTGTCCTGGAAAAACAACTTGGGTATACATTGCATGTTTCCAGGACGGTCCTGGATAAGTTATATATATATCTGAAAAATTATATATCTATAATTAACTGTATAAAAAGTTAAAAACAATATAAAAGGCTGTTGTGTGGCGCTGAGGTGACAGCGCTCGCGTGCGCAAGATGAGGTTATGTAGCTGAAAAGTACAATAATAATGTACATAGTAGTAATTATTTACTAAAATTGATGGTATTTGTGAATTAGAATAATCTATTTTTGATTCTGATTCGTTAATTAAATTAATCCACGTAAAGATCACACAGACACGAAAACGGAGGTAAGATGAGGTTAGGAGCTAAACCTCCTAACCTCATCTTACCTCTGTCTAATAGCGAATTCGGGCATTTGCACTGGTGTGCACCGAGTGTGCACAAAGGTTTGTTCATAATTAATTTTTATAAAATAAATATCATATTTAAATATCATCTTAACATTTTCAAAAATTTTTAGCCAATAAAACGATCCGTACTAATGCTATACAGATCATCATTTTACAGTTTAAGGAATATTTGAAGAGGATACAAATATTTCTAATTATTGTCTTTTAGTTTGTTAAAGCATATATCTAGATGTATCCAGACATGTTCTTGATACTAAACTAAATTACTGCCTTTGCCATAATATCTTAAATACATTACATATAACATTATCGAACTAATAAGTTACTCATAGACATAAATTATTTATAATTTAAACTATGAAATTTTGCATACTGCATTATAACACTGGACTTATATAATCACTTTTCATTAAATATAAATTATTAAATGTTTCTTTATTATATCATGTTGATATCTTTAAACATATATGTATACAGATAACACTGTTTTTTCATATTAAAAGATTAGAAAACAATATGGAAAAGATGCATAATCTTAAAGTTCTACACACATGTATATGACTACAAATTTAGATCACAATTTAAAACTAGAATTTAATTCACATATAAATAGTCATCTGATCATTTGATCACTTTATCTGCGAACAAGAATACAGTTATATGATCCAACATTTGGGTTAAAGCAGCAGTACAGCAACATGACAGCACACTTCTGACAGACAAGCATCATTCAGACATCTTATTGACACAATCTCCTGCAATGTCAAGAAAAACAATAGTATACATAAGACAAGAGAATTTTATCAATTATAATAAGTAGAATCATGTTTATATGAACATATTTACACATTAAATGGTTATAAAGGCCTAAATGAGACTTTATAATTTATTTTCCGCAATTATCAATGAATTTAAATTTTCTTCAATTACATTGGACAAGATTTGCACTCAGAATCAGGCTTAGAACAATAATAATTAATATCACTTGTCACATCTTGACAACTCAAAAAATTGATCTCGCTATATGTATTTTGACACTGTATAATATCATGTGCAAAAGTTCTTATAAAAGGTTAATATATATCTTTTTAAGTATTAATATAACCATACTGCGCACAGTGTGTAAAATTGGTATGACGATGTACGTTTTTCTGTATTAACAGCTCAATTTGACAATAAAACATTTTATTCTCCAGCAATATATGTGATTGTATAAATGACTATATAAATGACATATATTGCTGGGGAATGAAAATCAGAATCAAAAATAGATTATTCTAATTCACAAATACCATCAATTTTAGTAAATAATTACTACTATGTACATTATTATTGTACTTTTCACCTACATAACCACATCTTGCCTCCGTCTAATAGCGAATTCGGGCACTTGCACTAATGCGCACCGAGTGTGCACAAAGGTTTGTTTATAGTCAATTTTTATATTTAAAGATTATTATAAATCCTTTTTTAAATACTAATTAAACAGTAAAATGATGATCTGTACAGCATTAGTACGGATCGTTTTATTGGCTGAAAATTTTTGAATTTTTGAATTTTTTAAGATGATATTTAGTAATTATTTACTAAAATTGATGGTATTTGTGAATTAGAATAATCTATTTTTGATTCTGATTCGTTAATTAAATTAATCCACGTAAAGATCACACAGGCACGAAAATGGAGGTAAGATGAGGTTAGGAGCTACATAACCTCCCAACCTCATCTTACGTCCCCGATTGACCACGTTACAATTAACCACATTGCAAACCCATGTGGCAACTCGTTTTGTCTTACAAAGTACATCGTGGACACAGCGGGTTCTGCCTCGCATTTTTCATAAACTTGTTTTAATAATAACTCAAATGAAGGGAGACTAGTTGACGTCAAGCTGGCATATATAATTGGTGAGCTACGAGCCGACTTGGTTTGTCAGACTTACACCGCAGTGATTCACCAATTTTTTGAAATCTAAATTCGATTTCCATTTAGGGATAAATAGATCTAAACTTATAAGATGAAGAATTTATTGCGAAAAATATTACCTCAGCCAGGATTCGAACCTGGAACTCCCTCATTCCGTGCGGGTGTCATACCAATTCGACCACCGAGGCATGTGATAATATTTATCGCAATAATAAGTATACTAAGAGAGAGACGCTTTCTCAGGCAGCGCCTCTAGTGAGGGACACCAAATTTTTAAGTCATTGGTGAGATATAACTATATCGTACGATCATTTTCTTTGCGAAAGCGTCTCTCTCTTAGTATACTTATTATTGCGATAAATATTATCACATGCCTCGGTGGTCGAATTGGTATGACACCCGCACGGAATGAGGGAGTTCCAGGTTCGAATCCTGGCTGAGGTAATATTTTTCGCAATAAATTCTTCATCTTATAAGTTTAGATCTATTTATCCCTAAATGGAAATCGAATTTAGATTTCAAAAAATTGGTGAATCACTGCGGTGTAAGTCTGACAAATCAAGTCGGCTCGTAGCTCACCAATTATATATGCCAGCTTGGCGTCAACTAGTCTCCCTTCATTTGAGTTTTAATTTCTACTGGCAAAGAAAATGATCGTACGATATTGTTTTAATAATGTTAGTTTTTTATTATCTACATATTGAGATCAATTTTTCGTATTATTTAAGCATAAAGTCCGCCTGAGAAGTATTTTAATCTTTTTTTTTTATATATGTCCTGGAAATGTTATTTCCACTTCTATAATGTCCTGGAAAAACACTTTTGCTTATATAAAACGTACCACTCCATACATTCAAAAATGCCAGTATTTTAGTGTCAACCGTGCAAATGTAAACCTATGTTTACCGAAAAATCATACAATTAACCTAAGTCCTGGAAAGGCTCAATCCTCACATATATATATATATACAGGGTGATTCAAAATAAGCGTATGTCCTTAAAGAGACATATTCCTAAGCGTATTCTAAGACAACTTTTCCTTTGCCAAAAATTTTTCTGGAGCTTAGTTTTCAAAATACAAAGGAAAATAGGTAGCGTATCGTGAGTCGAGTACAAGAGACAAGCAGGGGCGGACCACTCACCGTTACGCGGGTGTTTATGCGAGTCGCCTGCTGCAATCAGCTGACGATACATAAATATGCATACACACACACACCACGCACGCACGCAGCAGCCAGACGGACGGACACACACACACACACACACACACACACCGCACGCAGCTGACAGACGGACGGACAGACAGACAGACACACGTACGCATGTACATTTATTCACGCACTCAAGAATGCGTCAGAGAGAGAGAGAGAGAGAGAGAGAGAGAGGAGAGAGAGGAGAGAGAGAGAGAGAGAGAGAGAGAGGGAGAGGAATGTATCGAAGAAGCTTCAACATGTTTACTTACGTATCATTTTGTCTAAACAATTGATTGCTTCCGCGATGAGACAAATTCGTATGGAGTGATTTCATCCTTTTTCTTATTGTTCACGTTTCGAAGCACACAACACATTCACATCTCTGTCACTCACTTGATCGATAAAACGAGGAAATATTTAATGATAACTATTCAGCGCGAAAATTACTCGAAAAAGAAAAACACGTTTTCGACGAACACACGACACGTGTTTACTCGACGCGGCAAGCAGTCGACTGACTTGATAGGTTATTGTTATCACGACAATCCCGTAACCAATTGAAAGTGGCTGCGTTCAGCAACAGAGCAGATCAGTGAGCGCTTAGTGATTCTTTTATTTAATTGGTTTCTGCACTTAGATCCAACGAAGATCTAAATGCAAGAACCAATCATATTAAAGAATCACTAAGCGCTCACTGGTCTGTTCTGTTTGCTGAACGCAGCCAATGTGAAACGTGAACGTACGATGATTTGAAGCCTCAGAATTAAAAACTGAATTAAAAACTGAAAATATTAATTAATATAATTTGATGTATTTTATTTATCTTTGGTTTTTAATAATTTGCGAATTTGGAGAAAATGTTCCTCGAAACGAAATATTTGGTTGCCCTGAAAAGGGCAGATTATTTCATTTTCTTCTTTTTTTATAGCAGATGTTCAAAGTGGCCACCGTCCATTGTGACACAAGCTCTCATGCGTCTCAATAAATTTCTTTGAGTCTTCTCCAGAATATGATTTTCGATAGACCAAATGGCATAATGGAGTTTGTTGTTTAAATCGTCGATGTCTTCGGGAAGCTTTCTGTAGATTGTCTCTTTACAATGTCCCCACAGGAAAAAATCTAACGGATTAAGATCCGGAGATCTTGCGGGCCAAGATATTGGGCCATACCGACCCATCCAACGTTCAGGAAATTGCTCGTTCAAGTAATCCGTAACGACTCTGGCGTTGTGTGGTCCAGCACCGTCCTGTTGGAATATGATTTTATTCCTTTCTGCTAATGGCACTTCTTCCAAAAAATCTGCCATATTTTCTGCCAAAAATTCTTTATAAAATGCGCCATTTAATGTATCTGGCAGAATTACTGGACCAAGTATGTTTGTGCCCATTATTCCTGCCCAGACGTTGAGTTTCCATCGAGTTTGAAAATTTCTGTCTCGAGTGACTCGAGGATTCTCATCTCCCCACACGTGCATGTTGTGAGAATTAAAAATTCCTTCTCGTCTAAACAGCGATTCATCGCTGAATATCACACGAGAAGGAAATTCTGGATCTTCTTCTACTCTTCTCAAGAAATTCTCACAAAACGCCTTCCTCCTAGGATAATCTTCTTCTCGTAAATTTTGCACGCGGCAATAATGAAAAGCATGCAATTTTTCTTCCTTTAAGACCCTCTGTACTGTGGAGTAAGACAGATCATGCTCTCGAGCAATAACCCGAATACTAGTTTCAGGATCTTGTTCGATTGCAGGAAGAATTGTCTCCTCATTTCGTACGTTTCTTGCGTTGCGTTGTCTACCGCAATCTTTTTTTATTTGGTAAGACGCTTCCGCTCTCGTACAATCGTTGCGCTGCTCTAAGTATTACGTTAGCCGACGGATGTCTCGCTCGATTTGGATATAATTCTGCATATCGTCTTGCAGCAACGTTATGCTGTCCCTGGCATTCGCCAAGTGCCATCAGCATGTCGTAATATTCTTCGTTTGTGTATGCCATCTTGCTAACGCTTCTAATAATCCTTCGATTATTAGGCGTTTTGTGAGAATTTCTTGAGAAGAGTAGAAGAAGATCCAGAATTTCCTTCTCGTGTGATATTCAGCGATGAATCGCTGTTTAGACGAGAAGGAATTTTTAATTCTCACAACATGCACGTGTGGGGAGATGAGAATCCTCGAGTCACTCGAGACAGAAATTTTCAAACTCGATGGAAACTCAACGTCTGGGCAGGAATAATGGGCACAAACATACTTGGTCCAGTAATTCTGCCAGATACATTAAATGGCGCATTTTATAAAGAATTTTTGGCAGAAAATATGGCAGATTTTTTGGAAGAAGTGCCATTAGCAGAAAGGAATAAAATCATATTCCAACAGGACGGTGCTGGACCACACAACGCCAGAGTCGTTACGGATTACTTGAACGAGCAATTTCCTGAACGTTGGATGGGTCGGTATGGCCCAATATCTTGGCCCGCAAGATCTCCGGATCTTAATCCGTTAGATTTTTTCCTGTGGGGACATTGTAAAGAGACAATCTACAGAAAGCTTCCCGAAGACATCGACGATTTAAACAACAAACTCCATTATGCCATTTGGTCTATCGAAAATCATATTCTGGAGAAGACTCAAAGAAATTTATTGAGACGCATGAGAGCTTGTGTCACAATGGACGGTGGCCACTTTGAACATCTGCTATAAAAAAAGAAGAAAATGAAATAATCTGCCCTTTTCAGGGCAACCAAATATTTCGTTTCGAGGAACATTTTCTCCAAATTCGCAAATTATTAAAAACCAAAGATAAATAAAATACATCAAATTATATTAATTAATATTTTCAGTTTTTAATTCAGTTTTTAATTCTGAGGCTTCAAATCATCGTACGTTCACGTTTCACATTGGCTGCGTTCAGCAAACAGAACAGACCAGTGAGCGCTTAGTGATTCTTTAATATGATTGGTTCTTGCATTTAGATCTTCGTTGGATCTAAGTGCAGAAACCAATTAAATAAAAGAATCACTAAGCGCTCACTGATCTGCTCTGTTGCTGAACGCAGCCACTTTCAATTGGTTACGGGATTGTCGTGATAACAATAACCTATCAAGTCAGTCGACTGCTTGCCGCGTCGAGTAAACACGTGTCGTGTGTTCGTCGAAAACGTGTTTTTCTTTTTCGAGTAATTTTCGCGCTGAATAGTTATCATTAAATATTTCCTCGTTTTATCGATCAAGTGAGTGACAGAGATGTGAATGTGTTGTGTGCTTCGAAACGTGAACAATAAGAAAAAGGATGAAATCACTCCATACGAATTTGTCTCATCGCGGAAGCAATCAATTGTTTAGACAAAATGATACGTAAGTAAACATGTTGAAGCTTCTTCGATACATTCCTCTCCCTCCTCTCTCTCTCTCTCTCTCTGACGCATTCTTGAGTGCGTGAATAAATGTACATGCGTACGTGTGTGTGTCTGTCTGTCCGTCCGTCTGGCTGCTGCGTGCGTGCGTGGTGTGTGTGTGTATGCATATTTATGTATCGTCAGCTGATTGCAGCAGGCGCCTCGCGTAAACACCCGCGTAACGGTGAGTGGTCCGCCCCTGCTTGTCTCTTGTACTCGACTCACGATACGCTACCTATTTTCCTTTGTATTTTGAAAACTAAGCTCCGGAAAAATTTTTGGCAAAGGAAAAGTTGTCTTAGAATACGCTTAGGAATATGTCTCTTTAAGGACATACGCTTATTTTGAATCACCCTGTATATACATATATATATATATATACATATATATACAGGGTGTCCCATTATAAAACATCCAGTCGAATATTTCGAAAACCAAGCCCGGGAGAGAAAAATTTTTCAGACAAAAGTTATTTGGTTTCGAGGGGCCCATAAGATGATACCATTGGTTTGACCTTGAAGAATTATTTGAAAGTTACATGAAAGTCACCTCAATTTTTTTAAATGGCATCCCCTATTTTTTATTACATATTCTTGTAGCTGACTTCAAGAGCTTTCCAAAACACTATAATAAAGTATTTTTTTATTAAGTATTTTCCGAGTTATAAAGCTTGAAATAATTTCATAATTTTACATAAACTGTAAAATATCTCGTAAAATATTTACTTTTCGATGACCTTACCTCAATACTTTTATGCACAGAATAATGAGAGGAACCAATTGGTGTCAAGAAAACACATAGTTGTTTTTAAGAAAAAATATGCAATTTGTAACTAACAATTACATATTTTTTCTTAAAAACAACTATGTGTTTTCTTTACACCAATTGATTCCTCTCATTATTCTGTGCATAAAAGTATTGAGATAAGGTCATCGAAAAGTAAATATTTTACGAGATATTTTACAGTTTATGTAAAATTAAGAAATTATTTCAAGCTTTATAACTCGGAAAATACTTCATGAAAAAATACTTTATTATAGTGTTTTGGAAAGCTCTCGAGGTCAGCTACAAGAATATGTAATAAAAAATAGAGGATGCCATTTAAAAAAATTGAGGTGACTTTCATGTAACTTTCAAATAATTCTTCAAGGTCAAACCAATGGTATCATCTTATGGGCCCCTCGAAACCAAATAACTTTTGTCTGAAAAATTTTTCTCTCCCAGGCTTGGTTTTCGAAATATTCGACTGGATGTTTTATAATGGGACACCCTGTATATACAGGGTGATCCAGGATAACCTTCCATCTGTAAAATGACATATTTCTGACACAATTCTAAGACGATTTTTCCTTGATCAAAATTTGATTTGAAGCGTAGTTTTCGAGTTACAAGCAAAAATAGTTAGGAAATCACGCGTCGAGTACAGAAGGCAGGCAGGAGCGGCGCACTGCTAGCGTAACGAGGGTTCAGTTGACCGCCCGACGACCTCCCGCGACCAATCGCGAATGTCGCGCGCTAATTGGTAACCAATTCGCGATTGGTCGCGGGAGGCGAGGAGGGGGCATCGACCACCCGCGAAGATCGTATAAATTGGATGTACGATCGATAATGCGATCAATAAGCCTGCGATTATCAGCGATTATCAATAAGCGCGAAGAAGATATGGCAGCTTATACAAGTCAAGAATACTACGACATGCTAATGGCACTTGGCGAGTGTCACGGGCAGCAGAACCTTGCTGCAAGAAGATACGCCGAAATGCATCCAGACCGAAGACATCCATCGGGTCACGTCATACTTGCAGCAGCTCAAAGACTTTACGATACTGGCAGTGTCCTGCCGAACAAACACGACGCTGGAGGAGATCGCGCCGTTAGAAATGTACGGAACACGGAAAGAGTTATACGTGCTTTTGAGAATAATCCCGAAACAAGTATTCGGGTAGTTGCTCGAGAGCACAATTTATCTTATACAACTGTACAAAGGATATTAAAAGAAGAAAAGTTGCACGCGTTTCATTATACACGCGTACAACATTTACGACCAGCAGATTACCCTGCAAGACGAACGTTTTGCGAAAATTTTCTGCGAAACGTCGATCGAGATCCCAGATATTCCTCTCGTGTAATATTCAGCGATGAATCGCTATTCACACAAGAGGGGATTTTTAATGTGCATAATATGCACTTTTGGAATGAAGAAAATCCCAGAGTCACGCGACTCCGAAATTTTCAAACTCGTTGGAAGATCAATGTGTGGGCCGGAATAATGGGCACTGAAATACTTGGTCCAGTTATTCTTCCAGATGTCTTAACTGGGAGAACCTACGTCGATTTTTTAACAGAAAATCTACCAGATTTTCTCGAAAATGTGCCATTATGTGAAAGAAACGAGATTGTCTTTCAACAAGACGGTGCTGGGCCACACAATGCCAGGATCGTTACAAATTATTTAAACGAGCATTTTCCCAGACGCTGGATGGGTCGGTACGGCCCGATACGTTGGCCCGCAAGATCGCCGGATCTCAACCCTCTGGATTTCTTCTTATGGGGATATTGTAAAGAAATAATTTATAAAACTCTTCCCGAAGATATCGAAGATCTAGAGACAAGATTACGATTGGCTATTTGGGATATCGACGAAGAAGTAATGCAGAACGTCGAAAGAAATTTATTAAAACGCATGAGAGCTTGCATTAGGATGGATGGCGTGCATTTCGACCATCTGCTCTAAAATTTTTTTTATTCAATCCGCTCTTTTCAGAGCGACCAATACATTTTAACGTTGGAACATCTCTTTTGAGCAAAATAAAAATAAATTTTCCCAAATTCCCAAATGTAATTTATTAATTACATTATTCTTGCAATTGACTGAAACCTTCGCATCGTGAATGCAATAGTTTCGAAAACGTAATAACGTATAACACATGCTTTTAAAAATAATAATTATTTATTATAATTATAAATAGTTATTAATTGTAATAAATAATTAATTTTTTTAAGTACGTCATTATACGTTTCATGTTTTCTACCGCATTCGCAATGCGAAGGTTTAAAGGCCGTGGCACATAAAAAAAGTTAAGCAGAAAGCAGTAGAATTTAAGCGAATCGACCAATCACCGTCGTTCGTCTCATCTCGTGTCGATCACGCGCCACGCGCAAGTCGCAGCGCTAGTCAACTGTCAACATAACCCTGGTGGTCGCGCAGTTTCCGCGATCCGTCGCTTCGCGTCGAGTCATGTGCTATTTGCATTCGCGTTTCTTTTAAAGTAATTTTTGGTATCGGTGAATCGGTAGTGAGTCAGTAAATCAGTGAATTCGTTATCGCGTATTCTGTATTGTGTTAATTGAGTGAGAGTAATTTATAAAAAGTTTTGATGATTTATGAGAGTAATTTACAAAAAGTTTTGTCTCTGCAACTTAATCATAACGGTGCAGCAGACTTGACCTGACCTTTTTTTTTTGCGGTGGAGGGGAAAATCTTCAGCACACGGCACTTGATTCGGTGGCCTCAAGGTCAGTGACCCCGTGGTTCCCGGCACAAGGCCGAAAGACACCCGTGCCCGTACACCCGGGTAGTGTGGGATTCAATGAGTGGCATATCGCAAGGATAATACCACCCACTGCCTACCCACTAAAAACCCCTCCTCAGGCATTTAACCATCCAATGAGCACAGTGCAGATCCCGGAACGCTTGATCGCACACTACGGCAACCTGTACCCTCCATATAGAGCCAGTTAGCTCTCCTGCTCAGACGGGTATCCTCCTCCGTAGTACCTGTGTTAATGGTGCCATCCTTCACCTAAATTGGCTAATTAACTGTGTCCAGTGAATGAATAAATATTTCCATGCACCTATGATTATTAGCCAGTCACTTATGCCTAACATAGTCCCAGACTAATCTTGGGCTAAGTCCGACTTATTCTAAATAATAATAATAATAATAATACCAATACTACTACTAATACTACTATCTACTATTTACACGTGATATTTACATATGTATATACCCCCACTGTCTCGCCACTACGGCGATTGGAGTGATTGGGTGAGCGCCGCTTGGCGCTGGCGCTCCCTTTCAGCATCCTCTTTACATCTCATGACGGTCTCGCAGAACGTTGCGAGAGCCGTCTACTTCTTCAATGACGTGATGCCAGAAGAGGTCCAAGGTCCAGGTTAGGGCCCACTTTCGCCAGGAGCGCCTCCCTCTCCGAAGCCCAGGCCGGGCAGTCCGCAAGCGTATGTTGTGCTGAATCCTCTGGGCATTCACAGTGTGAACACCCAGGGGACCCAGCCCTGCCGATCCTATGCAAAAAGACGTTAAAGCAACCGTGGCCAGTCGCAATCTGGGTGATTCTAAAGGTGAGGCCATTCCACTTCCTCTCCGTCCAGGCTGCCATGCGCGGAACCAAAGCCTCTGCAGTTCTGGCTCCCGGGCCCTGTGGGTCCGCATTCGCCAATCGAGTCCTCTACTCTGCCATCGCTCGACTCTTCTCTTGCCTGCGGAGCGCGTTCTTTGTACTCTCCGTGAGTCGTCCCTCATTCTCTTCTTCAAGCCTCTTCATGCGCATATAAGTTCGCCTATACCGGTTCGCCGTGATGTCCGCGGGTGGAATCCCGGACAAAATGGCCGCCGCTCTGTGAGAGACGGTGCGGTAGGCGGAAATTAGCCTAAGTGCCAAAGTTCTTTGCAACCTACCGACGCCGTCGCGTATCTTCCCGTTCGATGACAATACGCGGGCCCAAACTGGGGCTCCGTACATAAGTACCGATAATACAACTCCGACGTAGAGTCGTCGCCGCCGCTCGCTCGGCCCCCTCAGATTGGGCATTATTCGGCCCAGTGCGCCCGCCATCTTTTCCGCTCTCGGAAGCAGTGCCTCAAAGTGTTCGCGGAATGACCATCCGCTGTCCAATTTGAGACCCAGGTATCCGATGGATCTTTGAATCGGTATACGTGTTTCTCCGACGATCAATTCTCCCTCCGGTATCGGGCCCGTCTTCCTTACAAAGGCCATCACCTCCGTCTTCTCGAGCGCCACTTTTAAGCCTAATCTGCGGATCTCAGCTATCACCTTCGAGACAGCCAGCTCGGCCCTCGTCGTTGCCTCTCGAAGGGTCCTCCCGCCAGCCACCACCATCGTATCGTCCGCATAGCAGATGGTCCGGCATCCATCCGGTAGTCCGACGCGCAGAACCGAGTCGTAGCTGACATTCCACAGTGTGGGTCCCAACACCGAGCCTTGTGGGACCCCACACGTGACCCGCTTGCACCGGCATCGGCCGTCCCTATCTGTATACACAATCGTGCGCGCGTCCAGGTAACTAGCCAGGATGGTTCTAAGATATCCTGGAACTTCCTTGTCTGCCAATGCCTGTAGTATGAACGTCCAGGGGAGGGTGTTGAACGCGTTAGCGATGTCTAGGCTAATCGCCAACACCACTCCCCCGTCTTCCAACCCCCTCTCGACCGTCGCGCGCAGTCCCAATATGGCGTCGATGGTTGAACGACCTCTTCTGAATCCGTATTGTCGGGGCGACAGTCCATCCGCCTCGTCCAAGAAACTCTGGAGTCTCGCCACAATGATACGCTCCATGAGTTTCCCCCCCTCGTTGAGAAGGCAGATCGGCCTATACGATGACGGGTGACCCTCCGGCTTATTCTTCTTTCTGATCAGCGTCACTCGGGTCTTTCCACAGGGAAGGGAACCACCCTCTCCTCAGGCATAGGGTGAAGCATTTGGCCCACCTTTCTGCCAAGAGCCCCATCGTCGTGACAACCACATGTCCGAGGATGCCATCCGGCCCAAGTGTCTTGCCTCTACTTATTTTGTTCGCCGCGACTTCGACCTCTCTGGCTGTCACTTGAAAGTCCGGGTCCCAGGCCAAGACCACTCCCAGATCTCGCATCATCGGTCCCGTCGGGAAGAGATGTTTCAGTATCGCGTCCACTTCCGTGGATGGGAGCGTCTCACACACGGACGGTCCTGTATTGCCGATTTTTCTAAGGACAATCTTGTACGGCTTTCCCCACGGATCCGCTTTCAGTGAACTTAGGAGTTCATCCCATGCGTGGCTTTTTGCCTTCCAAATAGAGCGTCTGAGGGCCTTTCTCGCCTCTTTCAATTGGGCATCCAGGCACCTTTGTTCGTCTGGTGGGGCTCTTCCTCTGGCCCTTGTGGCTCTTCTCCAACACCTCATTGAAGCCGTGCGTAGCGTTGCCACCTCCCCATTCCACCAGTAGGACGTGGGCGCTGCTTTCGTTCCTTTAACTCGCGGCATTGCCACGTCCGACACCTGGTGGAGAGTGTCGGAAATCCATTGGGCTGCTTCTTCGCTGGACAATCCCTCCTCCTTCGGGGCCGACCACACCCTTGCCTCTACCCCTGCACGCAGCCAGTCCAGGTTCGCCTGGTTCCATCGCCATTTTGGGAATCCATAGTTCCTTCTCCCTCTGTTACCCGTCGCAATGGGGGGGTGAGGGACCAATCGCGATGCGGACATACCGGTGGTCCGACAGGGTTTCAGTTCGCTGATCTACGCTCCATTCAGATATCAGACGGGCCGCAGTCGGGTTGGCCCAGGATGTGTCCACCGCGGAGTTCCCGCGGGGGTGGACCCTCGTGGGAGTTGCCGTCGTTGAGGAGACACAATCCACTTCCCGACGCCCAGTCCACCAGCAGGTCCCCTCTGTTATTCTCCGCGACATCCCAACGATAGGACCTGGCATTAAAGTCCCCGAGGACAAGGAGCGGTTGCCGCCTATACCGGGCCACCACGTCCTCGAGTCCGTCGAGGAAAGCCCTGTCTTACTGTCCTCGACGGGGAAGAATACACTCCCAACACAACGATGCCTCCTCATTCTACTACCACGTAACTTGGTCCTCTGTCTAGAGGCCTGAACCACGCACTATCGTTAGCGTTCACGTAGCACGCTGCCACCAGGGAAGGAGTGTCCTCCGATGCCCACCATCGCGGGTTATCGGGCACTCCATACGGTTCTGACACTATAGCGAGGGGAGCCCCCGACTCCTGAATCGTACGCAGGAGCAGGTCCTGGGCTCCCCTCGCGTGATTCACATTGACTTGAATTAGTTTGTGTGAGCCGCGCATTAATTAAATTTCTCCACTTACCCCGTCCATCTCCACAGCGGTTCTCCGATTCGCTGCCCCTTCCTTCCTTCGTGGGTCTCGACTAGGTGGGCAGAGCGGACAGTGCACGCTTCCAGCCCTGTGGTCTGCGCTGAGCCCTCTTTCCGAACACACCGGACACCTGGGCCCTCTCGAACATACTGCTGCCACGTGACCCTCTTCTCCGCAGTTGAAGCAGCAACCACTGCACACCTGACCTGACCTGACCTAACACGTAGCATGAGGATTCGCTACGCTGCTATAAGGTGATTGAGCAGGTGAGTGAGTGAGTAAATGAGTGACTGAATGAGAGAGTGTGTTGTGTAAAAGAGAGAAAGAGAGTGAGAAAAAAAGTGTATGCGTACGTGCGTGCATGTGTATGAATGTCTCTCCCTCCTTCCCTCTCTCTCTCTCTCTCTCTCTCTTTCTTCTCTCTCTTTCTTTTTATGCACACATGCATTACACGCGTGTAGCAATCAGCTGATTGCAGCGTTCAACGGCCGGCGAACCGGAACAACTTTTTGTTATTAAAGTAATTTTTATTTTAAGGAACACGTATTCCTAACATAATTCTAAGACACTTTTTTCTTTATAAAAATTTTATTTAAAGCATAATTTTATGTCATAAGATTAAAATAGCGACTCACGCGGTGGTAATCACCCGTCGGGCGGTCAACTGAACCCTCGTTACGCTAGCGGTGCGCCGCTCCTGCCTGCCTTCTGTACTCGACGCGTGATTTCCTAACTATTTTTGCTTGTAACTCGAAAACTACGCTTCAAATCAAATTTTGATAAAGGAAAAATCGTCTTAGAATTGTGTCAGGAATATGTCATTTTACAGGTGGAAGGTTATCCTGGATCACCCTGTATATATGTATATATGTATGTACATGCCAGGGATGGGCATTATTGAATAATTTTTTATTTAAATAATAAAAAATTGATGAATAAAAATTTATTCATTATTCGGCCTCTTATAAATGACGAATAAAAATTTATTCGTTATTCAGCCTCTCGTAAATAATGAATAAAAATTTATTCGTTATTCAACCACTTGTGAATGATGAATAAAAATTTATTCGTTATTCGGCCTCTTATAAATAATGAATAAAAATTTATTCGTTATTCAGCCTCTTGTTAATGACGAATAAAAATTTATTCGTTATTCAGCCTCTCGTAAATAATGAATAAAAATTTATTCGTTATTCAGTCGCTTGTAAATAATGAATAAAAATTTATTCGTTATTCAATCACTTGTAAATGATGAATTAAAATTTAATCATTATTCAGCTACTTGAAAATGACGAATAAAAATTTAAAAGTTATTTAGTCATTCTATGAAATAATGAATAAGCATTTATTCTTTATTCAATACATCTTGAATAAGGAACAAAAATTTATTTTTCTATTCAATTCTCTTTGAATAACAAAATAAACGACTGAAATTATTATTATTTTTATTCTATAAATTCTGAATAACGAATAAAGATTAATTTCTAATTTTGTTCGTAACAAATAACTGCCTCAGCATTAATTGACGATATGTATAATAATAATTTAAAGTTATTTTACTGATAACTCAAGAATGCAAAGGAGCATTTGTAAAAAAATGTTATCGGTTAACATAGTTTTTAAAATTTTTAATATAATATATTTATTACATGTGTAAGTGCGTGTGTGTGTGTGTGTGTGTGTGTGTGTATGCGCGCGCGTGTGTTACCATTTTTGTTTTATGTTGCTTGCTGTTAAAACTCGTCTTTCGAAGTTTTCATCCGTTAGTCTATTGTAGCGTGGCAAATTATGCATTGTTGCATATGAGAATAATCGTTCCACTGGAGCAGAAGAAGGTATCGGCGTATTATATTTGAAAAATACTTTCTTTACAATTGGATATGCGTTAATTGCAAATATATTTTCAGTACATGGCTCGTATATGTATTTTCGTACTTCCATTTCAGCATCAGAGTTTTCAAATGTTTCTAATGATGAAACGGAATTATTTCGTTCATCTCCAAAGTCAAAAAAATCATCATTTAAATTTTGATTGGAAGCAGTAATTGGTTGAATTCTACTTTCAATTCGGGCAGCATGCATCACAGCTTTATAAGCTTCTGATTGAGCAGTATCACTCAAGCATCCAATCCACTGTGTTTTGAATTTTGGATGTACAATGGCTGCAATTGCTGCGAAACATCCGTTACTTGAATATTGAAAAAATCGGTAAACCTTCTTTCAATGCTGCTTAATAAACCTTCTGCTATTGGTTGACAACAGACCAAATTACTGTCATTGCTAATGCGCCTTAATTTTTGACGCAGAGAAACTAAGCATGGAAGTAGATATCCGTATGAACATTGTGTTTCTCCTTGTAGTTTATCAATAGTTTCTGCAACTGGTCGCAAACATATGAGATATTCCTCGATATATTGAAAATCTGTATCTTTTAGGGGATTAGAAATTTTAAGCTGTTCATTAGTCTCTAATATTTTTTCTCTTAAGAAAAATATTTGTTCTAGAGAATAGAATAATGAATTCCATCTAGTGAAAATTGGTTTTATTAGTGCTTTTCCTAGATGTTGTATTAAAATTTCTCTTTTTTTTGGAGAACGTAATTGTTTCCACAATACTTCACATCGAGTAATGGTTTCATTGTGCCGTGCAGCTAGTGTTCTCGTACTTTTTATGCAATTTGTAACATCTGTAGTCGCAATTAAATTTAACGTGTGACTTGCACATCGATAATGTACTGATAACATTGCATTTAATTGAAGATCAGGAAAATCTATTGGTATCGCCGGAATATTATTTAATAATTGATGTTCAATTATTTCTTCATCAGAAACACTTTCATTATCACTATCATCATTGTCGAAATGATCAAGTGTACTTTCGTTAAATAAATTTAGAGATGATTGAATACCAAAGTCACGAAAAGCTTTTACAAAATTTGTTCCGTTATCAGTAATAGTAGCAACAATTTTGTTGGTATTTAATCCAAAAGATGTATGAATTTCATGCATCAATTGTGCTAATCGATCATAAGAATGGGTTCCTGAAAATCGACGGCAAGCAATTGCTTCTGATTTTCTAATTAAACTTTTGGAATCGATCCAGTGGACAGTAATTCCTAAAAATCGACGAGTACTACTTGTCCAGATGTCAGCTGTGGTACAAACGTAGTCAACTTCTTCATTTAATATGCGTTGTAATCCTTTCATATTTTGGCAATGTTGTTTCGCTATTTTTCTTCCTAAAGTACGTCTCGTCAAATGGTTAATAGAGACGTTTCCTCTTTTTGATAATAAAAGATCATCAAACATTTTGCGAAAGGAAGGCATATCGATATTTTTCTAGAAGTAAGTTATGTGAACACATAAGTAATGTAAACAAGACATACGAAGTAGAGGTCACATGGCACATATTTTTGAGTCTAAAATCTGTTAAACAACACTTTGACCTCTTTCTCCTCTATACTATGTGTTCACATAACTTCTCGAAAAATATCGTAAACGCCTCAGTATCGAATGTTCTACAGTTCGGTAAAGACGCTTCTTGCTCGTTCGCTTACAGTAATACGCGAAACTGTAATACGCGAAATTAAAGATTAGAAATAGAGATTAGAAATAACATTTCTATAATTTCCCACTCGTTGTAATTGTAGTTGTGAATCCTTGTCCAGGTAAGATTAAAGATTAGAAATAGAGATTAGAAATAACATATTCTATAATTGAGATTGAAATTTTATTGTTTGAGCACAGGTAGTAAATATTTTGGAATATATAAAATGGATAATCCAATTGCTGTTGAAGAAGACTCTATTAATAGTATAGATGCACATGTTGATTCTTTGGATTTGAGTGCATCCGGTTCTACAGCTATGGAAAGCATCAATCAGTTGACAATCTTGAAGATTAAATGTCAGGAGACATCATATCTTGACGGCCAATATTTCGAATTAGATGCTGAAAATTCATCCTTGACAGGATCTGTTACAGGAATATGCAAATTATGCAATTCCGAAAAAAGAATTAAAGGTACGAATATGATACATTAAAGGTACGAATATGATACAAAGGACAATTCTTGTATACTTTATAATTATTTTATATATTTTATAATTATTACACGATGACCTCCCATACAATACCGAGCTTTTAGAAAAATTTTCAACTTTTCACATTTCATGTGCAACACTTCTGAAAGATTCTGTTGCAACGAAACGTTTCTGAAATCTATCACGTGCAGTAAATTAAAAAATTGAACTTCTTAAATTTTGTTAAATTCAGCAAATTTTTTGCTTGAGTATATTAATATATATGCAAACAGAAAATTTGTTTTATTGCTTTTGCTGACTGGCTGAGCAAAATATTTTAAGTCCATTCTCGGCGTATTGCTTTTGCTGAGTGGACGAGCGACGTGTGCTAAGCAGTTGGAGTATACTTTAAAGTTAAGTATACTTTAGATTTAAAGTACTTCAGAAATAATTTTAAATTAATTATATTCATAGGATTATGATCACCAATATTTTAGAAAGATTTTAGAAAACTTTCAGCAATATTTTTGCAAGATTTTAAAAACGGACATTTTGATGTCCTAGAGACATCGTTGTAGAGATATTTCAGGAATCTTTCTGTAACGTTTCATTTTTTCAGGTGAAATATTTATGAAAGATTTTGGTGTTGTATGGGTTGGCGTGGCTCTCATTGTCCTTTATATTCCTTTTTATTAGAATCTTATTTATCTGAGCCTGATATTGAGTTTTTAAAATTAAAGGTACGCTACGTTCATCTTCTAATTTTATTTCTCACTTAAAAAGAACACATCCATTTGTGTATCCAGATGAATATTTAAATTATGTGAAAATTAAGAAACAAAAATTAGATGATGAAAATACACAACAAGAAGACCAAAATTTATCATTACAACATCAATATGAAAAAAATGTAATGAATTATATCTTGGAGAGCATGGCACCTCTCTCAACAGTTGATATGCCTTCCTTTCGCAAAATGTTTGATGATCTCTTATTATCAAAAAGAGGAAACGTCTCTATTAACCATTTGACGAGACGTACTTTAGGAAGAAAAATAGCGAAACAACATTGCCAAAATATGAAAGGATTACAACGCATATTAAATGAAGAAGTTGACTACGTTTGTACCACAGCTGACATCTGGACAAGTAGTACTCGTCGATTTTTAGGAATTACTGTCCACTGGATCGATTCCAAAAGTTTAATTAGAAAATCAGAAGCAATTGCTTGCCGTCGATTTTCAGGAACCCATTCTTATGATCGATTAGCACAATTGATGCATGAAATTCATACATTTTTGGATTAAATACCAACAAAATTGTTGCTACTATTACTGATAACGGAATAAATTTTGTAAAAGCTTTTCGTGACTTTGGTATTCAATCATCTCTAAATTTATTTAACGAAAGTACACTTGATCATTTCGACAATGATGATAGTGATAATGAAAGTGTTTCTGATGAAGAAATAATTGAACATCAATTATTAAATAATATTCCGGCGATACCAATAGATTTTCCTGATCTTCAATTAAATGCAATGTTATCAGTACATTATCGATGTGCAAGTCACACGTTAAATTTAATTGCGACTACAGATGTTACAAATTGCATAAAAAGTACGAGAACACTAGCTGCACGGCACAATGAAACCATTACTCGATGTGAAGTATTGTGGAAACAATTACGTTCTCCAAAAAAAAGAGAAATTTTAATACAACATCTAGGAAAAGCACTAATAAAACCAATTTTCACTAGATGGAATTCATTATTCTATTCTCTAGAACAAATATTTTTCTTAAGAGAAAAAATATTAGAGACTAATGAACAGCTTAAAATTTCTAATCCCCTAAAAGATACAGATTTTCAATATATCGAGGAATATCTCATATGTTTGCGACCAGTTGCAGAAACTATTGATAAACTACAAGGAGAAACACAATGTTCATACGGATATCTACTTCCATGCTTAGTTTCTCTGCGTCAAAAATTAAGGCGCATTAGCAACCAATAGCAGAAGGTTTATTAAGCAGCATTGAAAGAAGGTTTACCGATTTTTTCAATATTCAAGTAACGGATGTTTCGCAGCAATTGCAGCCATTGTACATCCAAAATTCAAAACACAGTGGATTGGATGCTTGAGTGATACTGCTCAATCAGAAGCTTATAAAGCTGTGATGCATGCTGCCCGAATTGAAAGTAGAATTCAACCAATTACTGCTTCCAATCAAAATTTAAATGATGATTTTTTTGACTTTGGAGATGAACGAAATAATTCCGTTTCATCATTAGAAACATTTGAAAACTCTGATGCTGAAATGGAAGTACGAAAATACATATACGAGCCATGTACTGAAAATATATTTGCAATTAACGCATATCCAATTGTAAAGAAAGTATTTTTCAAATATAATACGCCGATACCTTCTTCTGCTCCAGTGGAACGATTATTCTCATATGCAACAATGCATAATTTGCCACGCTACAATAGACTAACGGATGAAAACTTCGAAAGACGAGTTTTAACAG
>CABEGB010001207.1:84394-186823 GCA_901521435.1 Crematogaster levior
GAATTTACTCAACGTAGTGTTCGTGGACTGGGATTCAAGTTATTTGTGAACTGTAAAAAATGCGACCCTATTCTATTGTTGATTCTTGTCCACTTATAAACAACGCATATGAAATAAATCATATGGATTTGCCAAAGCTGATTTTTCAAAGTTTCTATGATCGTTTGGTACAAATGATTAAAGATGCGACGAAAACTGTCTGTGCGTTATCTTTGTCACGCACAGCTAAAGAAGAAATTGTAGAAACTCAAGAACAATTAGGCACAGAAGATATCGAGCATCACTGTTTCTGGAAATGACAGCTGGAAAAAGAGAGGATTTAAATCTTTATTTGACATCACTGATTAGTTTTCACACCGGTAAATCTGTAAATCATGTGCACAAATAGCTTCTTAAAAAAGCATTTCCGAGTATAATGAATGGATACAGGAACATTCTAAGATAAAAAAAATTTTTAGTTAATTTCTAATTACTCAGAATAAAGAACTATTTTGGATAGCGAATTCTATCAAACTCCAGATAATATATGTAAATCTTGTTCCTCTTTCCTTTTTATTGTATAGCGCGTCTTATTATGGTCATCACTTCACGAAAATTTCCAATCCGAAGGAGTCATTGACATTCACTCTTAGAAACAGCAATTTCTACGACAACGAGATTGCGTTTCCAAAAACCTAGTTACACAGCGTTGATGACAATTTTTTAATTTTGCGTTACCGAAGAGGACTCAGTGAGCCGAAACGCGTCTGGCAATTATGTATGTATAATTTATTGCGACATGTTTTTGCCTTTGTTTATAATAAATTTGTACTCTATGTCATATATACATACAGGGTGTGCCAAAAGTCTGGATACACTCAAATGTTTCATAAACGATGCATTTTAGAAAAAAATGTTTTAGACAAAAGTTGTAAGGTTTAAAAAGGTCTATTTACTGAACGTATCAGGTTGACCTTGGATGGCGTCGCCAAAGTCAGATCAAGGTCATCTTAAATTTTTTAAATAGGACACCCGATATATTATTGCATATTCTTGTAGCTTATCTCGAGAGCTTTCCAAAACACTAAATAAAGTATTTTTTTCATTAAGTATTTTCTGAGTTATAAGGCTTGAAATAATTTCCTAATTTTACATAAACTATAAAATATCTCGTAAAATATTCACCTTTCGATGATCTTACCTCAATACTTTTATGCACCGAATAATAAGAGGAATCAATTGGTGTAAAGAAAACACATAGTGGTTTTTAAGAAAAAATATGCAATTTGCAACTAACAATTGCATTTTTTTAAAATTAGTTAATTAATAATTAACAATAAAGAGTTATTTCTCTGAATTCAACAAATTGCTTGCCAAAATAAAGATTAAGAAAAATAGATATATTCAGAGATTATACACACTTTTTCACGTGAATTTGTTTTCAGGAGACCCCCTCCCCCACGGTATCACTTATCTATCCGCCTTTTGGCACAAGCGCGCGAAACTGTCGTGCACCGATTGAACCATGCACGTAAGCATGAAAACTTGTCGAAATGTGTACTGATTTGAAAAAACGAAAACAACAACTTCCAATAACCATGTTTTTTTTTAAAGTCGACAAGACTATTGGCTGATCCCCTGCCATCTCGTTTGCTTACAATTAGTACAGTGACGAGTATTATTATCTCTAAGTTGATACCTTCTAATAAGAATTAAAATGTTCCCACCCAGCATGGGAGCTTCCGGGAAGCTCCTGAGGAACTCGTAAAATTTATTAAAATTTCAAAAGAACTCGCACGGAGCTCCCCGGGAGCTCCTACGTTCGCTTTTGAGATCTCCCTGGGAGTTTCATTTAAATTCGCAGAGGGTTCAGAAATCATGTTTTAAGAGCTAAAAAGAATTCCCTGGGAGCTTATTTTGCCGAATTTTGTAAGCTCTCCGGAAACTCAGCAAAATGAACTCCCTGGGAGCTTAATCGGAACTTTGTACTGTGTGGGTTAAGATTTTACTCTCGATTAGATTTTCTTTAGGCTTTCTTACTATGTCATCATTACTACATAATTATTATGTATGTTAAATTTTATTTGTGCAATAGTGTGTAAGAATTGTTTCAAGATGATTTGGGCCAAAAAAATATATACATAATAGAACATTTTATCTTTGACCTGTTTAATTTTCCTTCAGTTTACGCGGAAATCTGGAGTTTAAAACTGGTTCGCTGCTATCCGCGGTTTCAGGGATCCGCGGAAGGTGGTGGAACCAAATCCTTGTGGATACGGGGGTTCTACTGTATTTTATTTGTGTTTAGTAAGTCAATTCATGTCTTACTTGCTATCGAAGAAGTAAACTCGGGATACCATCCTTGATCAAAAGGACCCTCGCAATAAATTCTGCATTCCTCTTCGGATTCCATGTAAGATTCGAGTGAACTTTCAAACTTGTCAACAGCTTCCACGTAATTCTTATCTTCGTATGCTTGAACTCCTAGAAAATACTTTCGTACAAAGGGAGCTGCTTCCAAATTCACAACCTTTTCCATGGCTACGTCAGGCAGATTCAAATAGTATTTCAGATTTTTCACAGTCATCTCATGATCGGGATGTTGAGATAAAAAGGTGAAAGCTGCGTTCGCCGCATCTTGATATCTTTTTTTCTGAAAAAGAATCAGTGAAAAATTATTTGTGAGTATACACTAATTATTTTATTTTATAAATTAATAATTTCATTAATAATATTATATTAATTTTATTTCCAGATATTACATATATATTTTTTACTTTATTTTATTTATATTAAAGATTTATTATTTTTATTATATAACTTCGTTAAAATAATTTTGAAAGATTATTTTGCAAAGATAATAAAATATAATATTAAAATATAATATCTATTTTTGTAAGTACCAAATATTATTCACAACTGAAATTTACTTTAGATCATCTTAAATAAAAGACGTATAACGATCGCTATACTGGAAGTACGAATATACTGGGATCTTAATTTGATAGCAGATGATACGAAGGATACTATCGTCCGTACGAAGAAAATAGAAAATAAAAATAATGTTTCAATTTAATGTTGCAGGGATGCATTTTTGATAACTCAATTTTAAATGGCGATTTTTTTAAAATCGAGAATAGGTTTTTAGGATTATAAGTAACGATGTAAATTCTCAAAACATAAAGTCAAAGTAAGTGTATAGGAATATGTACTTAGATTATTAATATTAAATAATTGAATAAATATTTAATAAAGTGTAGATAAAGGGTGATTTAATATTAATTAAAATTATATTAGTGTGTTTGAGTTGTATTATTAAAATTAATTGATTATTTAAAATATAGAGAGAGTAAAGTAGGTGAGTTAATTTAAATAAAGTTATACACTATTTAATAAGTGAAGATAATAGGAATCGGTTTTTTTAAGGTTAATCCGGTTGTTTAGCTCATAATTTACGCAGCAATCGGGAATATATCATTATTACGCAGAATATATCTGCTACATCAAATCTACCAAGACCAGAGAACCAAAGAAAATGATATTTTTGTGATGTTTTTTGTGGAATCTTTTGTAAGTGAGCTACATGTCTTTGTAGAAACATAAATCTGAACGACGCAATCAAGTTTATCAGCTAGAAGAAATAAATAATAAAAATTAAACTAAAGTTAAAATACTGCAAATCATACTATAAATATCATTAATTAGATAAAATATATAATAAAATAAATATACTTTCATGTTTTATGATTATTGCATAGGTAATGAAAGAACATTATAAGCACAAATATTATAAGAGTATAAACATAATAATAAATTATGACAATATTAATACAAAATGGAAAATAAAGTTATGTGTCAGTTTAATGTAACATTGTAAATATATAGAGAAGATGGTTGTAATATGGAAATTACTGTTAAAATACATATAATATTTAGCAATAACTACTTAACAACATTCTGTTTACCTACTCTGGTATCTTCAATTAGATGAAGGATTGGGAAAAAAGCAGCTATGATTGTTTTTTCCACACAAAACTTTTGCAACATAAGAAATCATTTTCCTTAATAAGTTGAGTGGCTTGAAATAATCTTTATTGTTATTAAAAGTACTACATTTAGTGTAATATTTAAAATAGAGTACTTGCTTTTAGTACAATCGTTAGTCTGTTCCCAGAATATTTAAGTAAAGTTCAAATATAGTAAAGATGAAAATACGGGAATTCATGATATTACTATTCTTCACAACTTTAGTTTTCTCACGATTGAAGAGAGTTTTAAATATACTTAGGAGTAAATTAAGCTCTATATTTCTATTCTGTGTTCCTGCTTCTGTTCTATATTTTATATTTTATATTTGAATTTATTCTATTTTTTTGTTCTGTTTTTTATTTCATTAATCTCTATCACACATTTTAAAATATTACAGAAGCATTAAAAATAATTATTTCTACTGACAATCAAAGAAAGTATTGTCATTTCTTATATTACGTGTATTGGAAAAATTTTTACAAAAATTTTTTTTCAAATCTTCTGTTCTTCCAATGTCACTACCCTATTTTCTTAAGATATAAATATACGATTCTAAAAATTTTTTTACTCATTGAATTTACCACTCTATAGTTTGTCTGACTTATGGTAAACAAACCGTGTCCAAAAGGTTAATTTTAAATCAGACTCGGAATAACGTTTTTCTTCATAACTTGAGAATCAGATATCGTATTAACATGAGCCAAAATGGAAATTAAAACTAAAGAATATTATACTTTTCAGTAATTAACTATACTAATGATAAAAATTACTTTTTGAAAAGTTGAATTTTGTCTAAATATTGCAAAAAAGAAATGATGTAAACTACAAAAAATACAAGAAAACAATCACTTACTAGCTACATACACTAACAAGGGAAGTGTCACGACTGTCCGGAACCGATTTGATTCTCCTTTAAATATGTTGTTATATATACAAATCTAAGAGACACGTATTTTTTTATATGGGCCACTTTTGACTTTTAAGGGGTAAAACACCCCTTTGAAAAAAAACGGTTTTTATCTTTCAAGGCGAATATCTTTGAAACTATTAGAGATAGAAAAAAAATTCAAACGGGGTATTAAATGGCTTGATGAGTACTACAAAATACTGTAAAAAAATTTTTTTTTCTTTTTTTTTTTCAAAAAATCTTACCCCTTTAACTGTTTTTTCAAAATTTTTAATTTTTGTTTTCATCAAATTAAAGGTTATTTTTTAACGAATTCATCCATGTATATTAAAGTTATGTTGCGTAATATCATTTTTGAGAAATCATTACAAACCCCTCCGTATATACGTTATTCGTGCTCGTATCGTATCTACTATGTGCGTAAGTGTAATAATTATCGTCGAAATACAATATTTAAAAAAATGTTAAATTTGTACAAAAATAAGCTTTTATTTGTGGCGATAAAAAAAATTTGAAATTTTGAAAAAAGAGGAATGGAAATTTTGGATTGGAATATTTTAAAAATTAAAAAAATTTTTTTTGCACTGTCTTATAAAGTACTCCTAAAATCATTCAACTTTTATTACATGATATTTTTCTAACAATACAGATTATAAAAAATATTAAGAATTAGGGTAGAGTTTTTATTGTACCTTCTTAAAATTATTAAATTGTATTTATCTCTGTACCTTTTTTTTTTTTTTTTTTAACGTAGGGAAATCCTCATGGATACCCGTTCCCCGGGGGAGGAAACGGGTTATGCCGGACTCTTACCGGCTAAAACCCTACGGTGGCCCTCCTCGTGCGCGTTTGGGAGACCACGGGAACGCAACATTCATCTCTGTACCTACATTATTTCCTTATAATATCTTAAGATTATTTTCTCTTACAACTTATTATTTTATTATTTTTATTCCAATGCTCTAACATCTTGTTTATTTATTAGTTTATACATTAATTTTGCGCAATAATATCTACACGTAATTAATAATAAAATAATTAATAAATGTTTACATATATTATAATACATTTATATTTTTTACTAGATAATAAATTTATATTATTTTTTTTATTATTTACTCATTATATACATTACAATAATGATAATCGACGAAAAAATGTTTTAAACATAATGACTGTTTGCACCAAGAACATCTTACTACAGCTAAATTATTGCAACCTTCGATATCACATATTGTTGAAGTTTCGTCAAAACTGAATTCTACTGGATTTTCAAATTCTTCTGGTCTTTCGTTCGTATATCCACTTTTAAACCACGAATATTTAAATAAGTTGTAATATCGTGCAACGCGCACGAGGAGGGCCACCGTAGGGTTTTAGCCGGTAAGAGTCCGGCATAACCCGTTTCCTCCCCCGGGGAACGGGTATCCATGAGGATTTCCCTACGTTAAAAAAAAAAAAAAAAAAAAAGGTACAGAGATAAATACAATTTAATAATTTTAAGAAGGTACAATAAAAACTCTACCCTAATTCTTAATATTTTTTATAATCTGTATTGTTAGAAAAATATCATGTAATAAAAGTTGAATGATTTTAGGAGTACTTTATAAGACAGTGCAAAAAAAATTTTTTTAATTTTTAAAATATTCCAATCCAAAATTTCCATTCCTCTTTTTTCAAAATTTCAAATTTTTTTTATCGCCACAAATAAAAGCTTATTTTTGTACAAATTTAACATTTTTTTAAATATTGTATTTCGACGATAATTATTACACTTACGCACATAGTAGATACGATACGAGCACGAATAACGTATATACGGAGGGGTTTGTAATGATTTCTCAAAAATGATATTACGCAACATAACTTTAATATACATGGATGAATTCGTTAAAAAATAACCTTTAATTTGATGAAAACAAAAATTAAAAATTTTGAAAAAACAGTTAAAGGGGTAAGATTTTTTGAAAAAAAAAAAAGAAAAAAAATTTTTTTACAGTATTTTGTAGTACTCATCAAGCCATTTAATACCCCGTTTGAATTTTTTTTCTATCTCTAATAGTTTCAAAGATATTCGCCTTGAAAGATAAAAACCGTTTTTTTTCAAAGGGGTGTTTTACCCCTTAAAAGTCAAAAGTGGCCCATATAAAAAAATACGTGTCTCTTAGATTTGTATATATAACAACATATTTAAAGGAGAATCAAATCGGTTCCGGACAGTCGTGACACTTCCCTTGTAAGTAAGAATGATACTTTAAGAGTTTTGAGGGTGTTAATTTCAAATTTGTGGTCGTTGTAGCAAAATGGCAGATCCAAAGTGACAGATCTGGAAATAAATTTCGAAACTCAGTTTTTGCAAATTCTTGCGAATGCTTATTTATTCTATGATGATTCTTGTAAAATTTAAAAGCCAAAAATGACTGACTTAGAAGTGTAAATCATTCTGGGTATTTTACAATGTAATATAGCAAGTCCTAGCCGTTTAATCATTTTACTCATTCCTATGTTATTTTAAATCCATTATTTTAAATTTTGCAACAATCATCACAGATTTAGAGTAAACATTTTCAAAACTTACAAATTTAATACTTCGGAATTTACTACTTCCAAGTCAACTATTTTGAATCCGCCATTTTGAATTTTGCAACAGTCACTAATTTGAAATCAGCATCTTCAAAAATTATTATATAACCTGGAACTAAATATTATATTTTTCTTCGCAAAAAAATTTACCATTTTGATATTGATTCCAGTAAATAGACCGTAAAGTGTCACATTTTTAACCGTAGCAGGGTTAAAAATGTGACACTTTGAGAATCAAAAACTAAACGTTTAAAATGCGGAACACTGATGTTGACTCCGTTACTATAATTAATCTTAACTTAATAAAAACAGAAATAAAAAGATATTTCCATATCACGACCATCTCTTCTACTTGTGCAATTTATGTGAGATTTGTAACATTTGATTGCTTAATCAGATGAAACAAAATATGATAAAATATAAAATAAAATAAAATAAGTATAATAAAATAAGTATCTTTCATGTTTTATTGGGTTACTCTTTGGAAAATCCACCTATGAATTAATGGGTAAGAATATTCAATTCCTATGTATTTTTACCTTCTAAACATGAATAAAATTTAAAAAGCGATCGGATTCCCAAGCTGAAGAGAAATGCAAAAAATCTTCTCTCTCACTAAAGCACTTTATTATAAATTATTACCTTGTGTAAAGGTTTCTGGTAAATATAAAGAATAAAATGTAATTTATGGGTGGGGGGAGGGGTCTGTTTCTTTTCCTGAACCTTCGTTCCCTTTGCGAAACGCGATCCCTACACTTCTGCTTAGACCCGAAACGAGGTCTATAATTGTTCTTCATATGTTTTTGAATTCCACGCGAAGCGAGGTCCACTCCACATCTTCTCATTTTAATTGGCTTTTTTGGATTTTTTTTCGATTTTTGATATTTTTTGTTCTGAACGCCATTTTTAAGTTTCATATTCATGTTCAGAGGACAAAAATAGGAATTAGAGAGGTATTTTTACTCATTTATATATATACATATATATATATATATATAGTGCGTGCGTGCGTGTGCAGTGTGCGTGCGTGCGTGCGTGCGTGTGTGTAGTTACAAAGACAAATTATGAGTTAGATGAGATAATATGTTAGTACAAGAAAAATAAGATTTTAGTTTAATATTGCAAATATATTTTTTGGTAATTTATTGTCAATATATGAAAGATTTGTGATGTTTAATTACTTAAAGTGGTTCGGTCAAATAGATAATTTTTTTTGCACCTGAAAATAACAGATATGGAGATACTCATAGATGGAAAGGTCGACAAATTTCTTCTCTGTAGCATATGGGAGTCGTTTAAGTGCCCCCGCACCTGCGATTTCTCGATAATCCTGGTTACATTTCATTAAACAAAGCGTCTCCCTCACTTTTCTCTCGTAAAAGTGTAGATCTTCGATATCTTCTGCAAAGATCGCTGAGGAACCTGCCACATCAGCCTTGCATTTTCGCCGACAAATCGTCACCATGCGTTTATATACTTTATATCTATAAAACATGCATACATAATTTGTAAGAAATGAAACCATCCTTAGAGTGACTTTCTACTTCTCTCGATATATCTGGAAAATTATTCCGGAGATATATCGAGATCAAACTATGTTTTAAAATAATTTTTTTCAAAAAAATTTTTTTAAATTGTGTGTATGAGTGACTTCTGGATACTTCTTTAAACGCAAAATTTCTATAATAGAACGGTTAGAAATTTTTTTAAATATAATCACAAAAATGTATTCTTCTACTTTCCACGTAACTTTCTGTATGACGACGGAAGTAGTTCATCCCGAAAGCAAAGATCATATCCTCTAATGTAAATAATTGCCTTGAATTTAATGGTGCTTTCCATTTAGCGACACAAGTCGACACAAGTGTCATTCTATCTTTGTTATTTATGAATGTTAAAAAAAGATAGAATGATGCTTGTGTCGATTTGTGTCACTAAATGGAAAGCATCATAAATTTCGAGCTCTACTAGTGATAAGTTATTAAGAAATTTGCGGCAAGGGGAATGCATAGTGCTGTCTCTTTCTGTAGGTAACCTTCGTATGTTTCCGTCGCATATCCGATGATTCCCGAAAGATTATATATCCCATACAAGACGCAATGCGCAGTTCGGATATCTTCGGTTACATTCGTTACAAAGCCGAAGGTTACCTACAGAAAGAGACAGCACTATGCATTCCCCTTACCGCAAATTTCACAGCCCCCTTGCTATAGACTCCATCCATATCTTTTTAGATCCATGGTGGCCACAGAGCATACTCTATGGTTGCGTTTCTTTTCTCCCACTGGGAGAACAAATCCATAGTCCACATCACGTACATTATAGATCTAATCTATAGTGCATGTGACGCAAACTATATTCCCAGTGAGAAAAAAGAAACCCAAAGCTATGTTTCGTCGATATAACAGATTTCCTAACCTGAAGTGGTCAACTTTAATTTTAAGGGTGCCGTCATATGGAGCGTATTTTGCGTAATGTGTAAATAATATATATAACCAATCGGAGATCAGAATTTCTGTTGTAATGTTAATTTTCTGTTCTACACTGATTTGCGATTGGTTCTCACAAATTACGCGTCTTGAAAAATACGTGCTATGTGACGCACCCTTATAGTTTATCCGGATAGATTTCTGAACGTAACCCAGGAGGATTGATCCACACAATCTTTTGGACTCAACGAACCTACGGACCAGAGTTCATTTCTGCGGACGTTCATACACAGTTACACATTACATATACACACACACACACACACACATACACAATTAAATACAAAATGTAAGAGAAATAGCTAATTGGGATAGATAGTACAGACAAAATGATAGTTTGAACTACTGTATGATGCAAATGTTGATGACGTTTCCATGGAAGACTTAAAAAAAATTTTAACGCTTAATGTCTCGTGCAGTGCCATGCTTTTTTTTACTAAATTTTTTCGTGTAAAAACATCGAAGGAACTTGATCTTATCGATTTTGGAGGTCGCTAAACTGAATAATTATCATTTTTTCTTCTGAAATTTATATTAATAAATATGCAAAAAAATTGCATAAAAGTATTCAATATTCTCCTTGAAATGAGATTCCGAAAAAAATCTTGAAACTTTTGAAGCACGATGGCAGACTTAAAAGTATCATAGAATTAATATACTTTGAGTACTCATGGAGGAAAGAATATCGATGGGATAATTAATGACGTACTTATACAGAACATCGTTAAATCCTGTGACGCAACCATCCCAGTCTTCCGCGAGATAAGCTTGGACCGCATTTTCGAAAAGTTCGGCGAGCGTGGCGTTGCGTGCATATTGTGTCTCAAGTGTTACCGATTCGTCGCCGTAAATCTTATTGATCTCGATCTTGTCGTCAGCGTGATACGTGCACGCTCCGAAGAGGATTGCAATGAATGGTATAATAAGCCTCATTCTTTCGCGACTTTTCCCAATGAACTAGATCGCACAGTAGTGCATAGTGCTCCGAAAATTCACCACAATAAACTATCTCGCGTCGCACCAGTTCTCAACATCAGCTGATGGTAGAGAACTAAACACATGGACCTTATACACTATACAGATATGGACCGGCAAACAGTGACATCAGAAATGAGACTCTGCCATCACTGTGGAGGATAGAGGATATACACGAGAAAGAAGCTGTGTACGTGTGCCCTCAATCACCTCCGATAAAAGAGCGCAGACATACATTCCTCTTTCTTTCATGAATTAGCGTTGCTAACCTCGAAAATTATATATGCTAGTGGCTTGACTCATCTATATGCGATGTCTACTATGAGATTTTAAAACATGAGATTTAAACTTTAAGCTGAAATTAACAGTCACAATTAAAGTGAAGAAGAATAATTGGCCTAATTGACTATGGTCAATTTCGGCTTAAAACTTAAGTCTTAAAATTTTATTGTGGGCACCACTTTATATCTCACACCTTTTCCTCTGTGTTAAGTACAAGACTTATTGTGTCTCTCTTGATTATTTTACAATTAAAAATTACTAATTAATTAAATAAGATTTCTATTGAATATGGTATAAAGATATAAATTATTTAAAGAAATAAAAAAAGAGAGTACATGATACAAATCCATTCATCAATCGTGTTTATTTTTTTCTAAAAAAAATTATTTTATAATAAAAGTGACTTATTAGTACAAGAAAAATTAAATAAAAATAAAATAAATAAATTATGTTATTTGTTTTGGATAAATTATTCCGACAAAGTATAATTTTACTAATAACAAATATATGTAGTAAAAAAGAAAAAACTATGTAATAACATGAATAATTCTTCAAATTAAGTTAAAGGCTTATTCGAGTCAACGCAAGATTAGCGTATACTTTTTATGGAATGTAATTATTTAAAATTTATTTGTCGCTAGATGGAAAGCACCGATAGACTTAAGCCTACGGCACACGGTACGATTTTTCGTAGTAGATCGCATACGAGTTAGCCACTACGCATAAGAGCGAGAGAAAGCGAGCGTCTTTCGCTCTCTCTCACTCTCGTGCTTAGTGGCTAACTCGTATGCGATCTATTACGAAAACTCGTACCGTGTGCCGTCGGCTTTACTACTTCAACAGGGGCTTCGCCCCCTGGACCCTCAAGCATTTGACTTAACTTGTATCCATTTTCGATTAATATCTTGCTCCCAGAGCAGAGCGACACTTTTATTTGCCAGATTCTTTAGTTTTGTGCAAAAACGCGTCGATTAAGCCTCAATTTTATTGAGTTTTGTGCTGATGTAGTGATTCTGAAGAATTACCATATATATATATACAGGGTGTCCCATTATAAAACATCCAGTCGAATATTTCGAAAACCAAGCCCGGGAGAGAAAAATTTTTCAGACAAAAGTTATTTGGTTTCGAGGGGCCCATAAGATGATACCATTGGTTTGACCTTGAAGAATTATTTGAAAGTTACATGAAAGTCACCTCAATTTTTTTAAATGGCATTCCCTATTTTTTATTACATATTCTTGTAGCTGACTTCAAGAGCTTTCCAAAACACTATAATAAAGTATTTTTTTATTAAGTATTTTCCGAGTTATAAAGCTTGAAATAATTTCATAATTTTACATAAACTGTAAAATATCTCGTAAAATATTTACTTTTCGATGACCTTACCTCAATACTTTTATGCACAGAATAATGAGAGGAACCAATTGGTGTCAAGAAAACACATAGTTGTTTTTAAGAAAAAATATGCAATTTGTAACTAACAATTACATATTTTTTCTTAAAAACAACTATGTGTTTTCTTTACACCAATTGATTCCTCTCATTATTCTGTGCATAAAAGTATTGAGATAAGGTCATCGAAAAGTAAATATTTTACGAGATATTTTACAGTTTATGTAAAATTAAGAAATTATTTCAAGCTTTATAACTCGGAAAATACTTCATGAAAAAATACTTTATTATAGTGTTTTGGAAAGCTCTCGAGGTCAGCTACAAGAATATGTAATAAAAAATAGGGGATGCCATTTAAAAAAATTGAGGTGACTTTCATGTAACTTTCAAATAATTCTTCAAGGTCAAACCAATGGTATCATCTTATGGGCCCCTCGAAACCAAATAACTTTTGTCTGAAAAATTTTTCTCTCCCGGGCTTGGTTTTCGAAATATTCGACTGGATGTTTTATAATGGGACACCCTGTATATATATATATATATATATATATATATATATATATATATATGTATAGCAACAATAAATAATATATAGCGCTCTACTCTTGAGACTTATAGAGATCACAGATAATTTTCACATTTATCTTTAAAATAAATCTTACGGGATCTTAGGGACTTTTAGCCGCGCATGCGCAGTATGCGCGTTACTGTAAGAATTATTATTTTCTTATAATTAATAAATAATCAACCAACAAACGTTTTAAAGGACATAATTGTGACCAACAAACGATTTTCTATCGATTTGACCTATAACAATTGAAAAAAGATTGAAAAATAAAATTGGACCGGCTAACATTATGCTGAAATTTACTTGTTAATAACAATTAAATTAACAACAAACAAACGTCAAAATTGTGCCAACAATAATCTACAAACGACCAACAAACGATTCATATAAAAAAAAGTCAGAAAAGTGAAAGTTCCCCGGCTAATTTTACTGAGGTTAGAGCTAGAATAGCCAATAATAAAAAGTATAGAAGTTGGCATTACTTTCGACTGTTTCCACCGGCTAAACTTTAAACTGTGTCAATTCGCTCCCACTCTTATTATCTTGGGTTGCATTCCAAAACATCTTTTTGAGGAAAATTTTACTCAATACTCTATAGCTCACGTCACACATACTATAGAGATTGAGTAAAATTTTTCTCAAATAAGACGTTTTGGAATGCAACCTTGGTGGATCAAAACAGGAGTGAAATGAGTTAATCTATCGCGTTTCCATCGACTCAAACTCGGTTCTACGCCGGATTAGGTGCTTCGTTGGAAACTAGGCCACAAGCATCATTCTCGGTGCTTTCCATCTAGCGACACAAGTCGACACAAGCATCATTCTATCTTTTTTTTAACAACATCTTTGTTATTTATGAATGTTAAAAAAAGATAGAATGATGCTTGTGTCGATTTGTGTCACTAGATGGAAAGCAGTATATTATAGGTCCATTGGAATACCGCGCGCGGAAAACTGTCATGACCTTAGAACATATACTACTGGAAGGAACATAGGCCTATAATCCCTGTACATTCGAGCTGACTCAGAGAAGATTGACAAGGATGGAGATACAATGCCTAATCAGCAATGCGCATGCTCCGACAAATAAAAGTGTCGATACGTGCGGGGGCTGCGGGGTGATGAAAAGCAGTGAGAAAAGGCGACATATGATCACATGTGACCTATTGCGAATAAATAACAAGATTCTTCAAATAGTAGATTATAAAAGTGGTTCGTGAGATGTATTGCTACATTTGCAAAGAACGAGATAAGGCATATATATATATATATAAGGCATATAAGGCATATATTTTTTCGAATCATAGAACACAGCTAATTAGATTAGTTATTAAAAAATACTTACAAGTTCGCATACATCATACGAATAAACAAGTCAATGAAAAGAATAACTACATAAGACACAAATATACAAAATTAATATTATTTAATAATCAATAAATATAATATATATTGTTATTAATTTAAATACTTTACTCGCCGCATTTTATTTTTGACTCACACTTCCTTCCTGCAGATTACGTACTAATCGGTTTTATTTGTCTGGGGCATGCACATTGTCGACTAGGCGCATTATATATCCATCCTTGTCAATCTTCTCTGAGCCAACTTTTCAAGTCTATGCTCCTTCCAGTAGTATATGTTCTAAGGTTATGACCAATTAGGATGCCGTCACATGGAGCGTATGTCACGTAATGAGTAAATAATACAATTAATTGGAGATCAGAATTTCTGTTGTAATGTTAACTTTCTGTTCTACACTGATTTGCGATTGGTTCTCACAAATTACGCGTCTTGAAAAATACGCGCTATGTGATGATATCCTCAGGGTATCGATCATGTAATTGCATTTTATGTGAAACTTTTCACTTTTCATTTTTCATTTTTCATTTTTCACTTATCTAGATTTTACGTGAAACTTTTCATGCATAGCGATCACGTATGTGATTTGAGTGCGCGGAAAGTGAACTGCATACAACAACGTAAAATAGTATAACCTCTAACTTAACAGATTAATAAAAATGAATGTGACAATGAAGCAAAAGAAAACGCTGTTAAATTATTCAAAACGCAATTCCGATTTGGTGACGGGTAGAATAAATAGAAAAACCGGAAGTGCATGTGGTAATTTCTTTTTTCTTCGTTAACCATTTGTATAACCCATCATACTGCAGCCATAATTATTAAATATTATTAAAATGACTGCACTATTATAATTATACGTCGATAAATAATAACAAGACCTGACTGTATGCATGTACATACTACCTTCATAAAAATTTCGAAGTCTATTTATTAATTCTCTAGATTTTCATTTTTTCATCATCAAGTTTCATGGCGAAAAAGTTCACGTGAAAAATTTTACATTTCCATAGTTGGAAAAGTTACATGATCGCGCGAAATCATAGATGATCATAGACTGGTATTCATAGTCAGGTCTTATATTTAAGATCGTCTTAAGTTTATCTTTAGATGCTGTACGAATCAGTTCATTGGCTACGGAGTATCTGAAGATGAACTTAAGACGATCTTAATTATAAGACTCGACTATGAATACCGGCCATAGAGTTCATGAAACTTTTCACTTTTCATGTTTTCGTCCTAGGGAAAAAGTTACATGATCACTGCCCTGAAGTCAGGATCGTTCCGCGGCTTCTGCGACGTGAAACGATCCTGATTGGTCATGACAGTCTTCCGCGCGCGAAATTTTACACTGGCCTAGTTTCCACCGAAGCACCTAATCCGGCGTAGAACCGAATTTGAGTCGATGGAAACGCGATAGATTAAGGCGGGGAGCACAGACCATTGCATAACGCATAACGCATATGCATAAGAAATTTGATTGGTCCGTTAGCATGTGCATTCGACCAATCGAATTTCTTATGCATATGTATTATGCATTATGCAAAAGTCTGTGTTTCCCGCTTAACTCATTTCACTCCCGTTTTGATCTACCAAGATAATCGGAGCGAATTGACACTAAAGTTTAGCCGGTGGAAACAGTCGAAAGTAGGTAATGCCAACCTCTATACTTTTTATTATTGACTATTCTAGGGTATCGATCATGTAATTTAAAGTGAAAAGTTTCACTTTTCACTTATTGTATGTTGTGATCTCACGTGGAAGTTTTCACTTTTCCACACATTTGATTTCATGATCGTGTAAGAGCATCGAGTAAAAGTGAGATCACTAGAAGCCAATTCACATCGGTTATTTAGTAACCCATGAAAACTCGTCAAAATGACGCAGCTGACTGTCTTCTACATACATTCAATGTATTAATTTCAATTTGTGTCGGCTTCTACATTTTTCATCACGTGCTTTGCTGAACTGTATAAAAAATTAAAAAACAATGAACGTAACGTATAAACAGAAAGAAATAAAGGATTTAAAGGATTTTAAGGATTTAATAAAGGATTTTAATATGCGTAGATATTCCTTTTATTGAGTTATATTAAATTATAAGTTAATATTATATTAATATTTTTATTTTAAAATTATATTATTGACATAAAGTTAATATTTTGTTATTAAGTATTGCATTGCTTTATAAAATTATTCAAATTCTCAACATTAAGTTAATTTTTGTTTTACTATTAAGCATTGTTTTATAAGATTACGAAAATGTGATACAAATCAAATGTGATATAAGCCAAATATATGATAAAACTAAAGCAAACGGATAGTAATTTAATAATACTACAATTATATAAATACCATGTGATATTGTTATTGGATGATTGAATACTTTATAAATAAAAAAGTCTTCGTTTACAAATGTTCAAATTTATTTGGGACCAAAAGTATATACAAAAAGAATAAAAATTATATTAGTTATATACAGAAAAAGAACGTTTTTATATCTCTAAACAGGGTTGTGCTGAGTTAACTAATCAGCTGTTTAATTTTTTTTTCACTGCGTAAAATATCGGCGAATGATATTTTCACGAACTTTATTTCCTGTAAGAAGACGTACATTTTCTTCACGAGGTACTTCATTTTCTATATCGATGTCGTCAAAAAAGATTTCAGGATCAGGCACATTAAAATGCTTTGCATAATTGTGTAAAACACAAACAGCGTTTACAATCAGAGCTGTAACAAATGAAAATAATAATACACTTAGGCCGGTATTCATAGTCAGATCTTATATTCAAGATTGTCTTAAAATCTCGTTTAACATGAAGTCATTTCATTGGTTAAACGAGATCTTAAGGGGGCATATACCTTTCTCGGCCCGTAAAATAGCTCTTTTTCACTAATTTTTTTTCAAGAAACAAAAAGGCACATAAGGATCGGGGTTTTTTTATATTAAAGAACATACTTTAGACTTATCATTCAATTTTTATTGAAATAAAATAACCCCCTTTACCCCCCCTGCAGTCCCCCGAAGTTGACTATGCACGATGGGACTTAAATCGCGGTACCATGGATTGCTTCTTATCCAATCATATGAAATCAAAAAGCAATATTGCACCTTGAAGTTTATTAAATTTACTCGTATTTGACCCATTCTTTTTTTAAATTTCGAATTTAAAACAAAATGGCAGATGTTCAAACTTAAGGTATCATTTTTCACGTATAAATTTCATTTTTAAACGTGCCAAAAAAATATAAAAAATTAAGATATCAAAAAAATCATGGGTCAAATACTAGAGAATTTTATAAGCTTTCAGACAAAAAAAACGGATGGGAATCGGTTAAATAGTTATTGAGATATTTATGGTACCGACTTTGAAAACACGGTTTCGAGAAAAATGCGTTTAAAGTACCTACCTATCTGTGTGCTCTGCCGTAACGGCTTATGAGGTGCCGAGACGACGGTCAGTATAAAGTACTGTAACTTCGTCAATTTTTCGAATTTCTTCAAATGGCTTCGGATATACATTCTTGAAATGTTAATCTTTCAAAATATGTAATAAAAAAAAAATCGATTTTTTGAAGCCGAGAAAGGTATATAACCCCTTAAGACAATCTTAAATATAAGATCTCACTATAAATATCGGCCTTAATGGCAAAATAACTATTTATACACGTTACATCATATATTTAATGTTATAAATATATAAATATATATATATATATATATACAGGGTGTCCGATAATTCGAAGTCCACCCGTAAACTGCAGGTAGAGTAGGTTAAACTGAGCATAAAAGTCCTGTATCATTTTTCGATATTCTTAATATTTACCAAGATATTAACAAAAAATATCGGCGAATCCGCGCGCGCTTTGCTCGCGCGGCGAGAAGGACGTCCCACCGCTACGTGCTCACTAAGCGCGCAGTGTGGCGGTGGGAGATAGAGCGGTGGGATTATACCAATAATTCGGCGCGGTCGCCGCAGTGTTCTAGTATTACCATGAAGTAAGATAAGGAGACCGAACTTCATGGTCAGAGAATAGCAAAAGTGGACCCGAATTCCATCGTAAAAATGAGTTCGATATTTGGCCACTCGCGTCGCATGAACGTTAGTACTACCATTTCTATTGGTTAATAATCACAGAACCAATAGAAATGGTAGTACTAACGTTCATGCGACGCGAGTGGCCAAATATCGAACTCATTTTTACGATGAAATTCGGGTCCACTTTTGTCACCCCACAGTTCGGTCTCCTTATCCTACTTCCTGAGTATTACGCTCGTAGGCTCCTCCCACCGTCTCACTGCGCGCTTAGTGAGCACGTAGCGGTGGGACGTCCTTCTCGCCGCGCGCGCTTTCCTCGCGCGGATTCGCCGATCTTTTTTCGTTAATATCTCGGTAAATATTAAGAATATCAAAGAATGATACAGGACTTTTATGCTCAGTTTAACCTACTCTACTTGCAGTTTACGGGTGGACTTCGAATTATCGGACACCCTGTATATATATATATATATATATATATATATATACATATTCATAACAATATGTATAACAATATATATGTATATATTTATAGCAATATATGCAG
Source organism: Crematogaster levior (assembly GCA_901521435.1). Taxonomy (NCBI): domain Eukaryota; kingdom Metazoa; phylum Arthropoda; class Insecta; order Hymenoptera; family Formicidae; genus Crematogaster; species Crematogaster levior. The sequence continues at coordinate 103,554 of CABEGB010001207.1, forward strand.
GGTGTTTCATTTTAAGTGATATGATCGATTACCTCACGAATCGATGATTTTATTGAAAAACTTTTCCAACGAAAGTTGCATGGCATGAAGGAAAATCAAGGAATTATCTCTCTATCCTTTAGATCTTTCAACGCTGCTTCTTATTGTAGAGGCCAGTCTATTCTATAAGTCTATGATAAATCTGCTACTCAGTGATCAGTAAAAAATAAATCCCCTGGTAGGGGCCAGTCTATTCTACATGTCTATGCAGATTTACATATAAACTAGAAGCTTCAAAAGTTAAAAGATTTATTAATTTTGAAACAAACACATTATTATTTAATTTCATGTGTTATGTCTCGATGATTCAATTTATTGTTCTTGTAAGGTCCTAAGCAGAATGGCTATCTTGTAAGATTCCAGACACAAATGTCTTGAAGTAACGCAATACTGTCTTGTGCCGGAGTCTTACAAGACAGCCATTCCGTTTAGGGCCTTAGATCCTAATAAGACTACAAGGACAAGAGCGACAATTGAACTTAATCGCAGAGATACGTACTACATGCCTAACAAAGCATGCAAATTGATAATTTTAAAATCATTTGAAGATAAAAAAGAAGGTATACATACTTTCAGCTCTGTTGGAATCGCAGTTGACCTTACTCCGGGCTGAATCCATTGCCTTAGATTTTCACACAGAACGCGAGTTGTTTCTCTTGATAACCTGAATATTTACATTTTTAATAATTAATTACTTATTAAAAATCACTAAAAAATATATAATATGTTCAATGTATCGCTTACCTGTATAAGAAACGAAATTGTCTCTCTGACAAATCAAAAGGATCTGATGCATCGCGCAGATGCCTTCTTAAAATACTTATTTTCCGCCGTTCCTGTCTTCGCTGTTCATCGTCTTCATTTATAAAATTTACAGCAATAAACCATAAAGCAGCAGCCATTTTTACTGCTTTCTAGATAGATTAGTAAAAAGGAACTAGACTTTCACATTTTAAGTACCTCGTTACATACCGAAATGTTTCGCGTGAATTAGTTCACTTTTTATGACAGGCGAAAGTTACGTGATTGCAAAATCGTCGAATTCACGTGAAAATTTTCACTTTTCACCCCGTTTTCGCCCTAGGGGAAAAATTACATGATCGATACCTAGCTCTATTTGTACATAACCTGGCTTATAGTTCTCTCTGCTTCTACTGTACATATCGTCAAAATGGAAAATAAACGTGATATTTGGTCATATGATGAAACGGCGACTTTAATATATATTTAAAAACAAAAATTAAGTTGGTTGTACTGAAATATCGATCTTCTTCACTCCTATTTCACTTCCAGTGAAAACAGCATAATAAATTTGTTCTGCACCGAAGTATTATAGAATCGGATTTAAGACTTCGGTGGAAACTAGGCCACTGTTCCGCATACATGGAGTCTTAGCATAAAATACTAGAAGTTGTATAGTACATGTCACGTATACTATAGTATTTCTAGTATTATAATGCATCTGAGGGTGCTGTCACATGCGGCGTAACTTGCGTATGCATGACTTGTGTAGTAATTAATTGAGTAATTTAACAGAATTTCCGTCATTTTGTTTGTCGGATTTCATATGGCGCGTATTTTTTAAGACGCGTAATTTGTGAGAACCAATCGCAAACCAGTGTAAAACAGAAAGTTAATATTACAAGAAATTCTGATCTCCAATTGGTTGTATTATTTACGCATTACGCGAAATTGTTTGTCGGATTTCACATGGGACATATTTCGCGTAATGCATAAATAGTAGAACCAATTGGAGATCAGAATTTCTGTTGTAATGTTAACTTTCTGTTCCACTGATTTGCGATTGGTTCTCACAAATTACGCGTCTTGAAAAATACACACCATGTGAAACCCGACAAACAAAATGACGGAAATTCTGTTGAATTACTAGATTAATTACTAGACGACGCAAGTTAAGGCGGGGAGCACAGACTTTTGCATAATGCATAATACATATGCATAAGAAATTCGATTGGTCGAATTCCTTATGCACATGCTAACGGACCAATCAGATTTCTTATGCATATGTGTTATGCGTTATGCAATGGTCTGTGCTCCCCGCTTAAGCCTTCGGCACACGATACAATTTTTTGTACTGGATTGCTTACGTGAGCCAATAAGGATGCAGAATTTTAGATCAAGTGATTGAAAGCTTAATCCTAATTGGCTCACGTAAGCAATCCAGTATGAAAAATCGTATCGTGTGCCGAAAGCTTTAGGTTGCGTTCTGGGCTACGTTCCAAAACCTTACCCGGGTGACTATAACACTAGAAGTTGTTATAGTATATGTCACGTATGCTATAGTACTTCTAGTATTATAGTGCACCCGAGTAATGTTTTGGAACGTACCCCGGATTTTCCCACCCGGGTGCACTATAATACTAGAAGTACTATAGCATACGTGACATGTACTATAACAACTTCTAGTGTTATAGTTACCCGGGTGGGGAATCTGAACGCAACCTTACAAGTTATGTGACGGCACCCTGAGTGTGATTTTCGAACGCATCCCAAAGCGCATAATCGCGCATCCTGTGCGCGCATGCAAGAAAAAAAAAACTTAGCGCATGACAAAGAGGCACTGTTGGGAAAGGAAGAGGTGGAGGAGGAAGAGGAAAAGAAGGAGCGATGCGGCAGATGGAGACAGGAGACTGTCGACGTAAGTTTACTTGTGTTTCTGTGCTTTAGTGTGTCCGTTTCATTCGCGATTCTCGGTGGCAGGTAAAATTTACTCCGGTTTGCTGCTGTTCAGTGAATCGAAGTACCACGATTTTGAGCATCGCGTTCTATCACGAAGCGCAGTGTCGTACACACTATTGCTTGCAGAAAAAAAAGAGTGCGGTGCAACTCGTGCCGATATAGACGGAAGGCTGAGACGAGGTATAATGATCTGATCGCGGTCCCAACATGACTGTGGACTTTGTCGACTACTTCTGGGTGAGTGATATCAAGGAATGAATATATCTCTCGTTTTCACCGCCTGTTTTTCCTCTTCTTCTCCCTCTCCCATGTCCACCTAATTTTCTAACGAATGTGGAATGTCATTTTCAGTCAGTAAGCGCGCGAGAATTTAGGTTATGTCATGGGAGAACGTCTTTTTTTTTTATCCACTGGGATTATCTTGCCGTCGTGATTCTTTTTGGCTCTGCCTTGTTTGATCTTTTGCTCTCGCGCGATTGTTATGGCTGTCGATATCGTACCTCGACGGTGCGATTTATTTGTCAATGAAGCCTTTCTCTCACTTCCTTGTCTGTCGTATATCGTTCTTTCTCATTCGTTGCACGTTGAGATGCCTTAGTCTGTCGCGCGCTGTTGGCTTCTCTCTTCTCCCTCCCCCTTTCCCTCTCTCCTCTCTCTCTCTTTTTTCTCTTTCTCTTTCTCTCTACTTCTACCTATCGCACTTACCCTCCCAAGTCTCGTATGCGGGACGAAACGTTTGTAGCGTGAAACATGCGAGAATAAAAAACATACAATCCGCACTCATTGACATATGTATTGGCATTCTTATGTAGTCTGTTGTACGCGAAGTCCGGACTATGCATTTTTACACACGTAGTTGAAGGACACCTGCTGCATTTTCTTGCCGTGTTTATACCGTCTCACACTTAGCCTCCTCTAATTGCAGGCGTATTCACGCACGTTTCTTGCACGACGTATATCTTCGGCGAGAATCTTGAAACAAGCATTGGAAATTGTTCGCAAAGAAAATGTTAGGTCGTAACTTAAGCTCTATTATTACAGGATAGACCATTTTAATCAATGCACGCAAATATCTTGAAAAGGAGAAGTTTTTTCAGAAAATGTTTCAAATAAAAGTTTTATGGCTTGAAGGGGACCATCAGATGGTGGCAATGATTTGACCTTAGAGAGTTATTTGAAGGTCACCGTCAATTTCTTAAATGGAACCCCCTATATTTTATTGCATATTCTTGTAGTTTATCTTGAGAGCTTTCCAAAACACTATAATAAAGTATTTTTTTATTAAGTATTTTCTGATTTATAAGGCTTGAAATAATTTCTTAATTTTACATAAACTATAAAATATCTCGTAAAATATTCACCTTTCGATGATCTTACCTCAATACTTTTATGCACAGAATAATGAGGAATCAATTGGTGTAAAGAAAACACATAGTTGTTTTTAAGAAAAAATATGCAATTTGTACTAACAATTACATATTTTTTTTAAATAGGAATAAAAAAAAATTTGATTGAGTAAACAAATTTGTAAAAAATTTTAACTTTTAATTTTAAATTATGTATGAGATAATAATTTAATTATAATAGAAACATATAAGTGGATTCAAATGAGCTATTAATGCAAGAGAACAATGAAGTATATTTAAATACCATGGAGTAAGACATTGCATTCTTCCCAATGGTACTGTAAATTCAAGTTGAAGAAAATTATATTCAAAAAAAGTGGAAATGAACATTTTTATTGCTTATCAATGGAAGGTTGGAAGAAAGATGACAATTTTTTAATTATAAGATATGTAAATGCAAAATGATCAAGGATAAATAAGTAAGCAAAAAATTTGGATATTAGACTTTCAATATATAGTTTATTAAAATCATTTTTGATCAAGGAATGTTTTGACTTGCATAAAAGTCCTCTTCAGCTAATGTTAAATAAAAAATAGGAATAAATTAAACAATACCACAAAAAATATGTGTAATATAATGTAATATATAATAAGTGTATATAATGTGTATATAAGAATAATATTGAAAATTAGTAAACTAAAAACTAAGTACACAAACACTATACATAGAAAAATCCACATTAGGAAACAAAATAATAAAAGAAAGAAGTATGTAAACACAATTGAAAAAGTGCGAAACCATAGAATAATAAGAGATTACATACATATTCGAGAACATTTTAATGAATAATTTCCATAAGTTTGAATAAGTAATTCAAGTATGCATTAGAATGGTAGAATACAAAATGACGTCAATAACACAAAATTTAATAAAAAAATATCCATAATTGATTCATTGTTCAGTAGCGAGAAAGAATCGAGTCGTTAAAATAAAAGTGTGAAGTCCGAGATGATCAAGGGTAAAAATATAAGATGGAATGTAGCGTGAATCAAAATTTGTGATTAAGAGCAAATTATTGAACATATGACTTGTGAAATCATCAACGAAACGATATTTATTACGGAAATTCGAGTACGAACTCCAAAATAATGGTTTATGTTTCCAAGACGTATATGATGCAGATCTCCAATCAATCTAGTGATAAGCAATCGAAGGATTATACATGTCAAGAGATGTTATCGTTACAATGATAGTATACAATAATATGTTTTAACATGTTTTAACAGGAACAAATGTTTCAGTGTAACCAAAAGATAACATAAAGAAAATAAACATGACGGTCTTCGTTAGAGAATTGTATAGAAATAATAGAAACAAACAATCAATCTATGATTTCGTTAAGAATACCACGATAAGCATTCAAAACTGTAACATTATTCGAGCCCATTTTTTTGTTCCTTAATATAGATCATTTTCGAGATGAGATTTCTTTTGTGGAAATTAGGTTCATTATCCATAAGTAATTCTAATATCATTCCAATCAAAATTATGGTTTAAATTAAATTAAATTCAAAATATGCTCAGAGATAGATTGTTCAGTTGAATCTAGTTTAATTATTCACGTGTTTCTCTTTGAGTTGTGCGTGTGTGCGTGCGCGCGCGCTCCACTAAATGCATCACAGTCTTTACATGAGATTTTATAAATTGAATTCATAATTCAATAGAAAGGGTTTGTTTTTCTGTGCTTTAACGTACCTACTCAATTTATTTAGACTTCTTTATCCAATTGTGCAAACAGTTCTTTTCAGCAAACAGGCTGCTTTCTCCGAAATATTCCTTATGTAAAGAATAACTATGAATTTTTATTTGTTGTATTGCCGTTGTATCATTATCACAATTATCACGAATGACTCGAAAAGTAAGAAAGACAATCTCCCAGATAATATCTCTTTGTAAAACAATTTATAATTATGGTATTCTCACAAACATGTAGGAAGAGATCCAGAAAGCTCAACCAGCAATTATTCTATTAAATTTAATGATAAATTTAAACCGATCATGATATTAAAGGTATCAAAAATTAAAGGTGTAATTAATCTTATCTGTAGGCGCCGCTAAAAGTACATATGTCGTCTACATACCGTAAGACAAAGATAATTTGATCTGTCAATTGAATTTAATAATGCACTCTCCAAAAGCTATTATCGACGTCATTTTGTATGTTCTGCGGATTTTATTGTACACTTGGACTAACTTATTCATTGCAATCTCTTGAATATGTATGTGATTTCTTGTTATTCTTTTTATTTCTTGTTATGGTCGCTGTTATTCTATTCTCGCACTTTTCCAATAGTGTTTACATACTACTTTCTTTTACTATTTTATTTCCTGATATTGTGGGTTTTCCTATTATTATTATTTATATATTTTTTAATTCTTTTAACAATTGATTTCAGTATGTATTACTTCTTATATACACGTATTTTTTATGGTATTATTTAATTTATTTTTATTTTTTGTTTAACATATGGCTGAAGAAGACTTCTTTGCAACTCGAAATATTCTACTTGATTAAATAGTTTTAATAAACTATGAAATCTAATATCCAAACTTTGCTTGCTTATTTGCCCCTGATCTTTTTGCATTTTTAACACGTAATGAACTTTACTTCATGAAGTATATGTACACATACACATACATGCTAAGTATATTTGTTACAGTTTATATAACGAATATACTTAGCATGTATGCTAAGTATATTCCTCCCAACAATACACATAACTAATATCTGTTACAAGATAAACGTTCTCAAATACAGAGCGATAAATAAAAATTAAGTCTACAACCTATTTTAATCATATAAGTTGTAATTAGATGTTAGGACTAATCTATAACTTCATTAATTAAAAATAATTATATCTATTATTTTTTTATCTACATGCTACCTAGAAATCTAATTATGTAATGATTATCATTAATATTTTAGAAATTTAATGATTAAAAAATATAATAAATTTCGAAAAATGGAAAAGATTTAAATAGAACTGGAAGAGATAAAGCTGGTTAAATACAATTAACAGATTGTGAAGAATATGGACTTTTAAAGGTGAGAGTCACAGTAATAAGATTGAATTTGGTAGAAGAAAGTGGAGAACACATAAATGCAATTATTGATATTAAAACTTCTGATAAAATCGTTGAAATAAGTGAAATGTTTTCATGTTCAATTAAAAATGCAATCACGATTGTCACAACTCTAATTGAAGTCGCTAACTTAAGTTCAATACATTTAAAAGAGATAATTACACACAGTATTTTCGAGGCTAATATAATTGATACCATCAATAATAAAAGTAATGAACGTACTACTAATAAACAAAAAAAAAAGGACAAAATAAACCGTGAAAAAATAAACATGTTACCAAAGTCAAGCAAATCAAAAGAAAGATAATTTCACCAATTTCAAAACATTTAAATGAAACAGCGTATTAAATGTTTATGAGAAACAAATGTTATCAAATACCAATTTGCATGAAAGTGTACAGTATTTTTTGAAAAATTATGTCGAAAATAAAGAAAATAAAAAAATTAAAAGAACAAGTTAAATTAGAAAAAGAAAAAAAAACAAAATAAACTGAAATTTAAAATATACTTACATCCTAGTTTCTTTGAATGTTAAATCTTTTAGATATTGATAGGTCAATACCTCATATAAATATTATGCGGTTAAAAGAGTTTATTATTACTAAAGTTATTTTTTTGTTATTTATTTCTAGATATTCTTTATGCAAGACATTTCTATGTGCAATTTATGGTTAAATACTTTGTTGAATCCTTTTTTTGGTATTTATTTTTACTAATTCAGTTTTTTACTATTTATTTTATTATTGTCTATGTTTAAAAGATTAATAATTTAATATTACAATAATTTGTAATCAAATGTCAAGATTACTTAATATAAACTTTCAATGCATGCTTGGCATCTTCTTAGAGTTACGAACTCTCGAAAATCCCAAGTCTGTTCGAATTATTTGACAAACACGTTGGATTCGGTCACGTAATTCTGAGCATTCATCGAAGAATATACAAGATATGTATATACTACACACGCACGCGCGCACTATACGTGTTGTGTGTATGCGTGTGTATACAGAGTGTCCCACTTCACTTTCACACTGTAATAATTCGAAAACATGGTGTTTAAAAAATGTTTCAAATAAAAGTTTTAAATAAAAAATCATATAATTCCGTTTTAAAAAAATGGCTATGTTTTTATATGACGATTATATATGAAAATAATTTTTTTTTAAATTAATTTTTAAGGTCATATAAAGCCATCGCCATTTTTAAAAACGTACATCTAGTTATTAATATAATTTCTTATTACAGTTATGGGTTATTATATAAAAATAAATAAAATAATAGATTATTAGGTTTCTTAAGGTCTCTTAAGAGAATAAAAATGAAATCACATTATTATAGATTTTTTTAATGTTCCAAAATATTTATGTTACTTGAACAATTTGTCATTATAAAAAATATTATATGATCATAATTAATATTATACGATCACAATATTTTACTGGATATATAAATTGAATGTTTTTTTCCTGTTCATGTATATTTTCATTTATTATATTTACAATAAGTCGGGGTCAGCAATTTTATTATTTTATCAATTTCATCATTTTTATTGATTTCATTGTAAGCTAAATTTAACTTAATTTTTATGTATTGTAGAATATTGCACATGAATGTACAGAGTGTCCTATTTTAACTTTCACATCAAAATATCTCGAAAATGACGAAGTTTACAAAAAAATATGTAGAGATAAAATGTTTAGGGTTTCAAACGAACTATTTGTTACGTTAATGACTTTTTCGATTTGAGATCTATTTTGGACTCAATCAGACCTAGGTGGAATTTTTAAAGTGGAATCTTCCCCTTTTTTTATTGTTGATTCTAAAAATAAGATACTTTTGGTCTTTGTATTTTTTCGCTAAATTGTCTCCTTCAAGCCCAAAACATCGTTCGAAGTTATTTTCTCATGGTCCAAAAAGTTATTTTCTAAAAAACGAAAGTTATTTTTTAAGTCAATGGAGGGAGAATTTATGGGTAATTCAACCAATAAAGGAAAGTTCTAATTATTATCCAACCAATTAAGGCAAGATATGTTGATTCAGCCAACTAAGGGAAAATCTATCTAATCTACGCTTCAACCAATAAAGACGAGATTCAATTTTGTTCCAGCAGATGAAGACAAAGTCGATGAACTTATTGCTTTACAATGTTCAAATGTTCCACTGTCATTTTCCAAACATTAAGTCTGCTCTGTAATAAAAAACGGTTCTTAATTCTCGATTCTTAAATAATTGACCTGGGCCTAAAATAGTCTCTATGTGAATTAACAAATCGCAGTTAGCTTTTTGCAATTTGTTTAAATGTTTATGATTTTTGAACGATTTAGTTATAAACGAAACGAAAACAACTGTAAATAATTTTAAAGCGGATTATAATGAATAGCTTAGCAAGTGATATCAATACCTTAGCAAGCGAGATATCTCAATATCAGGTGCAGTTCATTTTATTAGTTAATTTTTAATGCATAAAACTGCATGCGAAATTATTGTTACTACAAAACAACTATTATCGGCGACACATGTTTGATTTTTTGAGACGAAATATCACTATAGTCTTTTTATCTTGCATTGAAAGTCGTACGTCCGTTTGCTATGCGGGAATGTCTTCATATGTTTCTGTCTTTATTTTATTAAAAAATACTTTGTGTGATCAAAAAACGACAGTATTTTCTATTGATACATTATCAGGTATGGAGTATTACTTTTAAGTTAGTGTGAGCACATTATTATTATACTATGTAAATCCAGCCAACTTTTAAATAATTAATTTTTTTAGTACAAAAAATGGTAGTATTTTGTTTATAATTGTATTCGATAATACAACTACATTGATCGAATATATTCGATAAAATTCAAATTTGAATCAAAGAAATTGTGGGATATTTGCTGAATACATACATCATCTCGCACATTGTTATCGAAAAAAATTGAAAGCAATTTAAGGAGGTTTAAGCGTTTTGAAATCAAATGAAAGATCTATAATATTTATATGATACAAAAGTTCAAACCAACAATATATTGTATAACTAATAGTGTAGAACGAAATATTTCTAATATACATTAAAAATGTAATTAGCAAATATCTAAAAATGTTAATTTATATGTTTCCAACTCAAAATTAAATTGATCAAAATTAAATTGAAGAAAGGGTTAATATTTGACTGCAAACTGGCTATATAATTTCTTTATTTATGTTTACAACGTTTCGACCATTGGTTTTGGCCCTTTTCAAGTAGGGTGATATATTTTCAAACAGCGTTACTTGCTACAAGGAAAGGTCTTATATTATTGTTAAGTCGTGCTACAGTTTTATAGTGATTAGTTTACAACTTACAAAGATGTGTCGAGTAGAGTCCTTATATAAAATAAAAAACATCTATATAATGTATACAATAAAAAACACCTAATATAATATATAGCAGTTTGCAATCAAATATTAAGCCTTTTTTTGGATTTTTAATCACTAGCGAAGAGAAGAGAAGAGAAGAGATTGTTTCATATAAAATTAAATTGATTTATTAAATAAAAGATCATCTTTTGAAGAAATTTGCTTACCTAATATAACTGTATAAACAGCAGAAAGAATAAAATTATCATTACTTGCCATCTTAATATTTATGTCACTAACATTTAAAAAATGTGATGGCAAAAAGTTGAAATTAACGTCAGATTGTCAAATATACAAATTCAATAATGGAAATAATAATACATACTAATTTTATCATTTACATTTATTTCCTACATTTTTGTTATTTACAATGTCGACGCTGTTAGTCTGGACGAAGTCTTTTAAACTCAAAATCGCTTTTCTTTCCTATTTGCAGTCTTAAAACACCTAACCGATGAAATGCCTCGAGATTAGGTACCTACGATAATCTTGAATATAAAATCGGAATTATATATATATATATGAGGACATATAGTTTTATAAATGTGTGTGTATCTTTATATGTAGCCGATGCATACATATAGGCACGCATGCGCGCGCGTGTGTGTACGTACGCATTTATGATAAATGTAAAAAAAATGCACGTTTACTTTTCTACGGTATTGTAACAAAGAAGCCTAAGACGTTAAAAGTAAATCTGACTGCACACATTTAGTCAGTGAGAGGGTTTTTTAAGAGCATTACAAATTTTATTTGACCAATGGTATATATTTATCTGCAACTGTTTCTCTCAAAACGCACATTGTGTGATAAGATAGTTGTCATTTTCCTTTTTTGACACCGCGAGTATCCTGCATCGGAGATTACGTCGAACGCGATATAAAAAGAGCATTGACGGACTGTTTACGAAAGATTCTTTTACAATAAAATCAGAGCAGAAATTGAGACGTATATAACTGCCACGAGTAATCTGTACAATAGGATGACAAGGGCAATATTACATATGATAGCTTATTACGACGATGGTTCACTCGAGCGGTTCTACTCAACGTGAATTGCTGCATGATCAGAGTTCAAGTGTTACATACCTAAATGGCCTTAAGTACTGTTCCAATACATGTCTTTCGATCATAATATTTTAATCATAAGAGATTTTTGTATTTTGTAATTTTCTGATATAAATATATGATAACGTATGAACGTAACAATTTCATCCTTTGTACTAATTCCCAGATTTTAAAATACACATACATTCACATATCTACATATGTATACCATATATATATATATATATATATATATATATATATATATATTATTTTGTGTGTAAATGATTTTAATAAAATTTCAACTTAAAATTTACTAAAAAAAGATACATAATGTTGAAAATAAGTATTAAAATGATGATAAGACTTTCCTTGACATTTTCGCTGAGAAAAAATTAACTTTATCTTTATTAGAAAATTTAAATTAAAATCATTAATCATAATTAAAATTAAAATCACAAGTATCGTATCTTTTATTTATATACATAGAATATATATAAAAAAAAAATATATATATATATGTATATATATATATGTGTGATACAATATATTATTCTCTAGGTGATGATAAGGTTACTTCTGAAGTTAGTAAGACTATACGCCGTTACTTTCGGACTTGAAACGCAATCTCAGACCAAAGCAGAAATATATGATTATTAATTATATTAATTTTAACATATTGATTAATTTAATTATAACGATATTAATACGTACTTTTTTAATCTCTTCAGTCTTCTCCAATGTAGCATTGCAAAAAATATGTTGCAAAAGATATCACTTTAGTCGATATTCGAAACTGGGACTTTCCGACTATTTGGGATAAGTGTTTCACAATCAGTCAATTCGACCACTGAAACATACATATGTGATTTTCTTCACAACAATCTATAATATGTATTAGTATCGTTATTATTAAATATCAATTTAATATACATCATACATTTCTGTTTTACCTTGAGATTGTGTTTCAAATTCGAAATAACGACGCGTAGTCTGCTAGGCGGGAAGTGTACATTCACACGAATAATTATTAGATACTAAAGATTCAACCTGACCATAAAATGATATTTTATTTACTTATTTATTATAAAAAATATATGTAATTTTGTATTTTCTTTAATCCATCGAAAATCTTTTTTTTTCCATTTGCTAATAATTTAGAAATTAAATTGGCTGATTGTGACTAAAAAAAATATAGGCCAAACACCAAGTATGTAATTTGCATTTGTATTTTTTTTTTCCAGATAAACCATGTATTTTCTTTAGACCAATTGATTGATCTCATTATTCTGTGCAAAAAAATATTAAGATAAGATTACCAAAAACTGAATATTTCTCAAGATATTTTGTATTTTATGTCAAAATACAAATACAAATACAAATACCGTATCTTTCAAGCCTCATAACTCGAAAAGTACTTAATGAAAAAATATTTAATTATAGTGTTTTGGAAAGCTCTCGAGGTAAGTTACAAGAATATGCAATGAAAAATAGGGGGTTTTATTTAAGAAATTAAAGATGACTTTCGCGAAATCTTCAAACGACTGTCCAAGGTCAAATCATTACCATCTTGTGTCCCCTTTGATACCATACAACTTTTGTCTGAAACATTTTTCTCTAAAACTGCGTGATACGGAGATATTTGACTATCAAAAATAAAATGGGATACTCTGTATATTACAACATAATTTATAATTTTTATTGCATTTATTATTTTTTTTATATTACATAAAAATAATTAAAAATTTATATTGTATTACATTTATATTACATAAATACATTTATATTACATTATTTATATTATTATATATAAATACGTTCTCTAAAAACTTTTGAAAATTTATTGAAAACTTATTGAGTAAATTATTATTTTTATATACTAGTGTCACGCAAAATTTTATTTTTAGTGACACGCAACTATTTTATTTTTTTTATTTTATAATATAATTATAATATAATTTATAATATAATCTTTTTAAATAAAAAAATCACAATAATATGCTACACAAAACGCACAATAACATACAATATAATAACGAACACCGTTCTTAAAAGTTTCGGAAATCGACTCACTGGGTTCGGTCACACTGGCTAACATAATTACTATCTACAACTTTTGGTCATTATTTTTGGTCATGGATATGACGAGATTTCCACCATTGACTTTTTCTTTTTACTCTCGATTACTTACCGAATGTTGGCAAAACGAAGGCAATATGTGTTTCACTGAAGCGAATTCATTGTTCCTAATATTTTCGATAACATCTTTTGATTTCAACTTTTTTTCACAAACTTCTCATTATTCAAGCATGGTTAAGAACATATATTTATTAACTCTATACTGTCAATAAAAAACTGAAAAAAATTTTTTTTCGGAAATAAGTACAGTCACGGAATTCGATTTGTTCTGAGACCCCTTTCCGCGGGGCATATCTGTAAATCAAGGGCGGTTAGTCGCTGCCGCTTGACACGGATATTCTCCATATTTCCCTTGCCCCGCGGAAAGGGGTCACGGAACAAATCGAATTCCGTGACTGTATTTTCATTGGTTGTCGAAAGACCTGGTAACTAACTTGATTAACCAATGAAAATGATTATGATAAATACGTTTGTACATGGAAGTATACAATGATCTATAGATTAGTCCTATGGTGCTTGACATCTAGTAGTATGTACATTAGTGCTACATAGAAGTCATCATAGAAAGTAAACAGATTTAGAAAGTGTTATTTTAACAAGTAATATATGAAGAGATTATCAACATATGAAGAGAACTTAGAGTTAAGATCTTTGAACGTAATAAATTTTTAGTCGTAACCGTAAGTTTGTAATTTGTAACATGTATATTACGTTATTGCCCGTAAACTTAGATCCGTGACCTTAAACTTCAGTCAACACACCAAGATTGTAATAATAAAAATGTGATGCAATAAGTTGAATAGACATAAGCGTAAGATCGACAAAATGTATAATAAAACATGACAAAAGCGTAAGATATAATTAAAGTAAGATAATTAAAATAAATTTTTATTATTTTTTTAAATTAAATATCTTACGCTTTTGTCATGTTTTATTATACCATTTTGTCGATTATACGATTTTGCTATTTATCGTTTTTATGTGTTGGCTAAAGTTTAAAGTTATATATAGGTTTAAGTACGGCCAGTATTTAATGTAATGTGTTACGGGAAAGTGGTAGTGGCTCTAAGTAATGTCTTAAGATGTTAATACGGTTCTGTGAATGGTTTATAATATCTTGAGATTGTACTCAAGACAGTTTTAAATATAAGAACAAATTTTAAATATCAGTCTTAGAAAATATTATTTTCCATGAAGAGTTAAATGGATTTAATATCTAATAATAATTTAAGAGGAAAATAAAATTTATCACACATGTATACGCACACACATACATACATACAGATATGCATACATACGTACGTACATACAGATACATACATACATTACTTAAAATAATAAAATTATTGTTAATGTCATACGCTGTTCTGTTAATGAAAGTAACATGATCCAGTAAAAAAATTTAATAAAAATATGATCGAGTAAAAAAAATCTTATTATTCTTATGACATATAAATTATGTACATATATAAGAACTGAAATTGGAATTGAAATTGAAATAGTATATACTATTGTATATCTAGCTTTTTTAAGAGCGTGAATTATAAAAAATAAGAAAAAATAAAAACGATTAAACTTTAAAGAAAAATAAGATATTAAAAGTAAAAAAAAGTTATGACAAAAAAATAAAGAATAAAGATAAAAGAGTTAATAATAAAAAATATTATATAATAATTAGGATAAAAGATTTTTTGAAAAAAAAATCTGCTGACTGCTGCTCATGTTAGTATTTAAATTTATTTTAAACATTAAAAAAATAAGAAAGGTTTTAAAAATATGATAATAAATAAAGAAAATAATTAACATATTGATTAAAAAATTAAGAACTTGGAAGTTTAAACTAATATTAAATATCAAGTTATAAATTTTTTTCTATTTCATAAGAATTGATTGCTTTATTTTATAGTTTTCTAATTTAATAATGGTATTAATTTAATATTTTTATTTATACAATATTTTAATTTATACAATCTACTAGCAAAGGCAATCACATTAATATTAAATGTATTTCATAATTGAATAATACATTGATAAATACATTGATACATTTTAATTACATATTTTACAAAGTCGGGAGACATCACATTATGTATATTTTATATATTGATTTTATATATTGATGTATGTTTTATATATTGATTTATATGTTGAATATAATAATAACTGTAAATTGAAATATAAAATTTGGTGTGGTATTATCTCAAACTACTTTTTTAAAAATGTGTAATTGATTAAAATACTTAAATATGTTGTTCAATTATGGAATATTAATGTTACAAGATTGTCAATAATACGTGTAGATCTGTAGAGAATTATAGATTAATAAAATTGTGTAAAATGTCCTAACAATTAATATAGGTTATATTTTAGATATTTTTTATATGTTTTGAGAAGAAAATTTTCTGAAACTGAAATAGTAAGTACATCATTGATACATAGGTATGTTAGAACGTTTCCACAAAATTATATTAATCTATAATTTTATTTATTATTAAACATTGTTTTTGTATATGGTATTTAATCAATGCTTGTTTATTTGACCTTATTTATTTATTTATTAATCTGTAATTCTTTAATACGGAAAAAAATTTTATTTTTTAATAGAATATCTTACGCTTATACTATTGCGTTTTTGTTACATTACGATTTTCTTTGTGCACTGACTGAAGTTTAAGGATGTTCAGGGGTATTAAAAAAATGCTACCAGGTCGATGAAAATTGGATAGATTATTATTTTATTTGATATGACTCTTACGTTTAATACCGGCTTTAAGATATTGTGTCTAATTTGAAGTCGATTTACTAATTCGTTAAAAAGATATTACACTTTTAATTTACAGTATTTTTACATGATTTCAGGGACGAAGAATTATTCCCTCGGATATAATGAGAAAAAAACATGAGAATGAAAAATGTTACAGTTTATTTCAAATTGTTTGCATTGACACATATAAAAGAATGTCTGTGTAGAATGTCATGATGATTTACTGTGTAATTATAGAGAAAGTAATTATAAAGTAAAACAATTCTGCATATTTACTTGTTTGTAAGTTATTAGATTGTGGAAACGCGGTAACACTGCAGATAACAATGAGACTCGAAAATGTTATGGACGAGGGAAAGTAACCGACGTCAATCACAGCCTCCATTAACGCATCAGTTTCGAATCTTATTTTCTCAGTCTCTTTTCTTATTTAATCATTTATGTATTTTTTATTCTGTATTTTATTCCTGCAAATATTTATTATTTTTCAATCCTCTACAATGCTAGGGAAGAGAGAATCGGACATTAAGAATCTTTGTCAAATTATTTTTGAGAGCATTTGATAAATTTATTTTCTCTGTATCACAATTAAATCACAAAACTGAAAAAAAATCACATTGAATGAATCGTTTATAATGAAACTATTTCTAAGAGCACTTAAAAAAATATATATATATATATACACCATATGTGTGTGTGCGCGTGTGCGTGCGTGCGTGTGTGTGTATGTATGTATGTATGTATGTATGTATGTATGTATGTATGTATGTATATATATATATATATTTTTATATTTTTTTATCTGCAAAACCATGTCTACAACCGAAAAATTCATCAATCAAGAAATTTTGAGTAATTGCTGTGAACAATTTTGGCTTATCAAAGGATAAGTTACGAGTGGCAATGCAATACTTTTTCCAGCGATGCCAAGTTTGAAAGTTTTCCAATGCTATTCTCATAGGGACTGATAGTACTTTAACACTGCTGAGTGTTTATTAAACAGTGATGGTATTTGAAAAAATTTGTCGGATGAAGTTGATAAGTAGCAAATTTTGTTTGCCACTTTTCGCAATTTGTAAAATATCACAATTTTTTTTTTCAAACCCAGATTTTGAGGTCAAATAGAATGATGAAAATTCCGTGATCATCCTCATTGGATTTGTCATCTGTCTGTATCGATTTATTTAAAAGGTGTATCATTTATTAAGGTGTATCGTTTATTAAGCATTTAAACAGTTTATTTAGGTGACTCGACCTGAGTCACTGTGTAGAACGCTTGAAAAGTCAAACATTATTACTAAAATTTATAAATCAAAGGTCAGTGTTTTTGAGAAAAAAAAATTTAATAACAACTTGTGTCTAATGCTGCCTTGGAGTTGATATCAAAATGGACATTCTGCTTGTCGGATGTTGTTTTCTTATTGCTACTTGATTAAGAAGCAAACACTTATGACATTATAACTACTGCAGAATTCAGCTCGAAACGTGTCTCAGTATATTCCGATGACAGAACTTCCTTGCCACCAACGAACCACTATAACTGCTGTCTTTGCTGCTGAATTTTTCATTCTTTTTAATTTGTAATGCGTCATTCATGTCGTCTTCGTTCTCAAGATTTTTTTTCTCCTTTTCCTGATTTTTATTTATTGTGGAACTTTTCTTTGGTTTTGTCCACTATTTCTCTAGTCGTTTTTCTAGGAATTGTTGTTAACAATTTTTCCTTTCTATTGATACATCGTTGTTTTCGACATTGTGATAGCTATTAAACTCATAAAATCCAGTCACAGTTAACTCTTAGCATGCACACCTGGGTCACAGTGACCTTGTATTAAAAAAAAATTTTAGTTTTTCGGAAATGTGAGTTTTTAAACAATTTTCTTGCAATATTAATAATAAAAATTATCACTTTACATTATTCAGGCTTTTTCTTTAATGTTTGAAGTATACACCTCTGTGAAGTTGGCCCCCCATTTTCAAAATTTCGATAAAATTTTTAGAGTTCTGGCTCTTCCCCAAAGAGTTCTAGAGTTCCTGATAGGTTTTAGAAAGAGTTCTATCGATTTAATGTAAAATAATGAGGTTTGAAGTTATGGGGGGCCAACTTCACATTTTCGCAACACGAAAATTAGCCATAACTTTTTTATCTTAGTCCGGACAGATTTTAGTCCTAATACTTTTCGATAGAACTCTTGAGGGGCTATCCAGAACTCTAAGGAAAACAGCAAATTTCCCTAAAAAGATTTTTTTAAATAAAAAAATCTAATTTCAGAAACGAAAAATCGCGAGAACTCTTTCAATTTCGATTTTATCGAGTCGAACCCTAATGATAATCTTCAGAACTCTTGAGGGTCTATCCAGAACTCTGAGGAAAACAGCAAATTTCCCTAAAAAAATTTTTCAGCCCCTCAAGAGTTCTGAAGATTATCATTAGGATTCGACTCGATTAAACCGAAACTGAACGAGTTCTCGCGACATCTCGTCTCTAGGATGAAAATTTTCAAAGTTCGCATAGGTGAGAAATTTTTTTCGGAAATCGATCGATTTCTTTGGAGTTCTGGGTAGCCCCTCAAGAGTTCTGAAGATTATCATTAGGGTTCGACTCGATAAAATCGAAATTGAAAGAGTTCTCGCGATTTTTCGTTTCTGAAATTAGATTTTTTTATTTAAAAAAATTTTTTTAGGGAAATTTGCTGTTTTCCTCAGAGTTCTGGATAGCCCCTCAAGAGTTCTGAAGATTATCATTAGGATTCGACTCGATTAAACCGAAACTGAACGAGTTCTCGCGACATCTCGTCTCTAGGATGAAAATTTTCAAAGTTCCCATAGGTGAGAAATTTTTTTCGGAAATCGATCGATTTCTTTGGAGTTCTGGGTAGCCCCTCAAGAGTTCTGAAGATTATCATTAGGGTTCGACTCGATAAAATCGAAATTGAAAGAGTTCTCGCGATTTTTCGTTTCTGAAATTAGATATTTTTATTTAAAAAAATTTTTTTAGGGAAATTTGCTGTTTTCCTCAGAGTTCTGGATAGCCCCTCAAGAGTTCTGAAGATTATCATTAGGGTTCGACTCGATAAAATCGAAATTGAAAGAGTTCTCGCGATTTTTCGTTTCTGAAATTAGATTTTTTTATTTAAAAAAATCTTTTTAGGGAATTTTGCTGTTTTCCTTAGAGTTCTGGATAGCCCCTCAAGAGTTCTATCGAAAAGTATTAGGACTAAAATCTGTCCGGACTAAGATAAAAAAGTTATGGCTAATTTTCGTGTTGCGAAAATCTGAAGTTGGCCCCCCATAACTTCAAACCTCATTATTTTACATTAAATCGATAGAACTCTTTCTAAAACCTATCAGGAACTCTAGAACTCTTTGGGGAAGAGCCAGAACTCTAAAAATTTTATCGAAATTTTGAAAATGGGGGGCCAACTTCACAGAGGTGAAGTATACTCCAGAAATTTTTTCATATTTTCATATTTATTTGTTTAAGAGTTATAAACAATCGAAAATCTACAGGTTGACCCTGTTGTTATGATCGAGAAAAGAGGTGCGCATGTTAAGGGCTAACCCCGAAATATGATGCGTCAGTCGTCGGAGTACAATACTGATCTACAAACGGTGCGTGCAATTATGCTACAGCGTTGTCACGTTTTCTTCGATACCACATATGAGAAACATCCTATTTTGCAATTAAAAATGTTTTATATTTTTTTATTAATGTTTTATATTTATTAATTTTATACTCATTTTTTTCGTATTAAGGTGGATTCACCTACTTAGTCCTCATGAAGGATTTACTTGAAACTTTGATAGGATGCAGGGATAGGCGATAGAAATGAATGCTCAGAACTTCAGGTCATTGACCTAAATAAAGAGTAATCAATCGATGAAAATCAACATTTAACACGGGATTACATAGGGATCACCGTCATGATGGTAGTTATTAGTGAATATTATAGGTTATAAGCGACAGATATCATTGGAAAAGAGTTATGATATAGAATTCGATCTGCTGAACATTATTTCGTCGAGAAAGTTGCATGTTATCGACTTTACAAAAAAGATATTCAGTTGCAAATAGTAAATGTGACCGTATTACATAACGCAAGATGCACTTTGACAACGTTCCTCTACGATTTCCATTATCCCGCCAGGTTTAAAATCTATATTTGTATAAATAAAAAATAAATAAATAATTTAAAAAATTAAAAAAATTTTTTTGTAGTGTTTTTGCTATAATCGGATATTAGGTTTTTTATTATCTAAATAACATAAATGCAATAGTTTTCCGACTAACAAAGATTCTTTTTCTATTATCAAAAAACTGAGAACCCTACGGGCCCTCGCTAGGTACGGCCGCGTTGTGAATCCACCTTAAGCATACTTATTTTTTATACTTATGTTTTGAAAAATATTATTAATCGATACTGGTATATATTATTCAAAATATCATGTTTTTGTTTGTCAAGTTGAAGATCATGTTCAAAGCATATTTATCTTCAAAGTTTTGTCTTAGTAAAGTTAAATATGAATAAATGTTGCCACAATATAATATGATAACAAATTATGTTTCTAACTATCAATTGGACTTTATCTACAGTTTATATCACTTTTTGCATTGTACAAAGAATAGATATATGAGAATCAGGAATTTTAGCTACTTTTATCTGAGATAATTTCTTTTGAACATCCTTAAAGTTACATATAAATCTAAGGTCAGTACTTAACATAACGTAACGCTTTATGAACTTACGTTACAACTAAAAATTTATTATGTGCAAAGTTTCTTAACTCTATGTACTCTATGTACACTGATTTTTTTATACAAAACTCACTGATAACTTCTTTATATACTGATTATTAAAAATAACACTTTTAGATCTGTATGTTTATTATTTTTTATGTGACGACTTCTATATAACAATTAAGCCAACGGTCCACTATTATGCCTAGATTTCTTATGAAAGTCAATGAATGCCGAATTTTAGATCAGGTGTCTTAAAGCTTAATCCTAATTGGCTCTTGTAAGCAAACCAGTAGACAAAATAGTATTATGTGCCGTGTGACTTAAATTGCTACTAGCAATGACATATATTATTAGATCAAGCATTCCCTCAGGGGGGTGAAGCCGAAAGTTGGCAGTTTAAGACAAAGTGAGAATGTTGTCTCATTCTGTCTTAAACTTCTAACTGTCGGCTTTACCCCCCCCCCCCCCCTTCCGTCGTCTACAAACTATGCGAATGCTTGGTCTAGTAATATATGTCATTAGCTAGTAAATGTCGCACCATATTCGCCATGAAGCTAATCTAGATCAGAGGGTCGATTGTTTATCACACAACTTGGTGAAAATTACAATAGCGAGCAGATGTATTAAAATATTTATAATTTCATTGGTCAACATCTAGTGAATTTGCTCACTTTTGTAATTTTCATCCAAGCAATGCGACACACAAGCGTAACCCCCAGGGTTACGTTCAGAAATCTATCCGGTAAACTATGAAGGCAGTCGACCAATTAAAAAACTTAAGCAGTAAGCAGTAGAACTTAAGCGAATCGACCAATCGTGGTCAATACTACTTGACCGTGATTGGTCGATTCGCTTAAGTTCTACTGCTTACTGCTTAAGTTTTTTTATATGTCACGGCCTTAATACCAGAAGTTGTATAGTACATGTCACGTATGCTATAGTACTTCTAGTATTACTAGTGTAGTTTACTTCTAGTATTATAGTTTACCCGGGTAAAGGCCGTGGCACATAAAAAACTTAAACAATAAACAGTAGAACTTAAGCGAATCGACCAATCACGGTCAAGTATTGAAAATATTTTTAAAAAAAGGTAAAAAAAAGGTGCTAAGTCCGCGTCAAAAGTATCTTTGCAAAATAGTATAGTATTATTAACTCTAAAAAACTATTTAAAAACCTATTTCCAAAAGAGTGTGATTTTAATCTACACACATAAGTTATTTTAATATATATACATTTTTATATTTTTCCATTAATTTTTAATTTTTAATTTTTTGTAAATAATTTTTAATTTTATATTTTTACATTATTTGTTTTTCTTTTTTAAATTAAACTTTCAAACTATACTATATTATATTATTTTTTTTTATATATTTTATTTCAAAAAGTTTTATTAAGTTGGGGCAATACCATAATTTTTTTTTAATTAATTTTTTTAAAAACAATTATGTATAATCTTTTGTTAAAATATTAAATTTTTATTTTTAAATAGCATAATTTCTCGATATCAGTATTTTAGTAGAATATAATTTAAAAAATTAAAATTATTTTTTACATTATTTTGTATCATTTTTTATTAAAATATTTTTTTAAATTTTTATTTTTACTTAGCACAATTTGTTGATATCATTATTTTTGTAGAATGTATAATTAAATAAATTATAGTTTTTTTATGGTTTAAAATAAACCATTTTGTTTAGATTAAAATAACTTATGTGTGTAGATTAAAATCACACTCTTTTGGAAATAGGTTTTTAAATAGTTTTTTAGAGTTAATAATACTATACTATTTTGCAAAGATACTTTTGACGCGGACTTAGCACCTTTTTTTTACCTTTTTTTAAAAAGGTAATTTTTTTAGAGATATCACTCTTTTTTGTAAATGACATTACTCTTCTTGAGCTTTTCCGTTTTATCAAGTTAAGTTATTAGCGGCGACGATAGTGAAAAATAGTGACTTAAGAAATGAGGTAAGCAAAGAAGTATTCAATTTTATAGTTTATTATTTTATATCTTCTTTTATGTACAGGATATAAAAATGGTTTCTTTTATATGCACGATATGAAAATAGTTGCATAGCAAGAAATAATGTGGTAAGTAATGTTGATTGCTTGCTGCAGCCTATCTTGTCTCTCAGCATTTTCATCCTGTATGTATTATATTTCATTTCGTTTAATAATAGTACTTTATGTTATAGTTATGTGCACTATTTGGTTTGGAATCGCTGAAAGAAGATAACATAGAAAAGATTCGAGATGGTGTATCATCCTAAAAAGCCAAACTTGTATTTGCAATGGGCCATCTTTGAAAAAGATCAGGATAACTTTGAGAAAGCTGCCACTATATATATATTAGAGAATATTGATAACGTACTACCACATATGATATATACATAATAACAAGAAATAATGCGGAAAGTAATGTTGATTGTTTCCTGCATTCTATCTTGTCTCTCAGCATTTCACCCTGTATGCATTATATTTCATTTTGATTTTAAAATATTTAATAATAGTATTTTATATTATTAAAATTGTGCTATATGATAAGAATGATTTTTATTTTTTGTAGTTTGTAATTGCTGAAAGGAAATAATACAGAAAAGATTTGAGATGTATATTCGAGATGGTATATCATCCTATAAATACTATATAAGATATGAAAATGGTTGCGTAGCAAGAAACAATGCGATAAGTAATGTTGATTGCTTACTGCATTCTATCTTGTCTCTCAGTATCTTCATCCCGTATGCATTACGATTCATTTTAAAATATTTAATAATAGTATTTTATAATTCAAAAAGTATAATTAAAATTGTGAGGTAAGCAAAGAAGTATTCAATTTTATAGTTTATTATTTTATTATTTTAATATCTTCTTTTATTTACAGGACATAAAAATGGTTTATTTTATATACAAGATATGAAAATAGTTGTGTAGCAAAAAACAATGCGGTAAGTAATGTTGATTGCTTACTGCATTCTATCTTGTCTCTCAGCATTTTCATGTATGTATTACATTTCATTTCCTTTAATAATTGTACTTTATGTTATAATTATGTGTACTATTTGGTTTGGAATCGCTGAAAGAAGATAACACAGAAAATATTCGAGATGGTGTATCATCTTTCTCAAAGATGTTCCATTGCAAATGCAAGTTTGGTTTTTTAGGATGATACAACATCTCGAATCTTTTCTGTGTCATCTTCTTTCAGCGATTCCAAACCAAATAGTACACATAACTATAACATAAAGTACTATTATTAAACAAAATGAAATGTAATACAGGATGAAAATGCTGAAAGACAAGATAGCATGCAGTAAGCAATCAACATTACTTACTGCATTATTTCTTGCTACACAACTATTTATATCTTGTATATAAAATAAACCATTTTTATGTCCTGTAAATAAAAGAAGATATTAAAATAATAAAATAATAAATTATAAAATTGAATACTTCTTTGCTTACCTCACAATTTTAATTATACTTTTTGAATTATAAAATACTGTTATTAAATATTTTAAAATAAAATGTAATGCATAAGGGATGAAGATGCTGAGAGACAAGATAGAATGCAGTAAGCAATCATCATTACTTATCGCATTGTTTCTTGCTACACAACCATTTTCATATCCTATGTAGTATTTATAAGATGATACACCATCTCGAATATACATCTCGAATCTTTTCTGTATTATTTCCTTTCAGCAATTCCAAACTACAAAAAATAAAAATCATTCTTATCATATAGCACAATTTTAATAATATAAAATACTATTATTAAATATTTTAAAATCAAAATGAAATATAATGCATAAAGGGTAAAAATGCTGAGAGACAAGATAAAATGCAGTAAACAATCAACATTACTTACCGCATTGTTTCTTGTTATTATGTATATATCATATGTGGTATGTTATCAATATTCTCTAATATATATATATATGGTGGCAGCTTTCTCAAAGTTATCCTGATCTTTCTCAAAGATAGCCCATTACAAATGCAAGTTTGGTTTTTTAGGATGATACACCATCTTGAATCTTATCTGTGTTATCTTCTTTCAGTGATTCCAAACCAAAGTACACATAATTATAATACAAAGTACTAAATATTATTAAACGAATTGATTATTAAACGAAATGAAATGTAATACATACAGGATGAAAATGTTGTGAGACAAGATAGTATGCAGTAAGCAATCAACATTACTTACTGCATTATTTCTTGCCATACAACTATTTTCTTGTATATAAAAGAAACCATTTTTATCCTGTACATAAAAGAAGATATTAAAATAATAAAATACAATAATAAACTATAAAATTGAATAGTTCTTTGCTTACCTCATTTCTTAAGTCGCTATTTTTCACTATCGTCACGGCTAATAACTTAACTTTCGTTTATCGCGGTCACTTACTAAATTTTGCACAAATTCAAGACTTACTTTTTTCTCATCTCTAACATATCCAATAATTTGTAAAGAACATGATGCAGATTAATTTTCACTATTGCACCTTGTCATAATATAGAAATTATTCTATTTTTCACTATCTATTTTTCACTTTACTTTTCACTCTCGTTGTCGCTAGTAACCTAACTTTCGTTTATCGACGTCACTTACTATATCAATCGATTATCGATTACACTATACGATCGATCACACTTCCAGAGCATCGCTAGCGCGATCTTACGTCGAATGCCTCAAACGGAGAATCTGAGCGGTCGACGACGACGTTTCTTACATGATATTTTTCACATTTTAACTTTGCATCGTAATAACTCGATTTATAGAGCATGTAGCCCAAAAATAAAAACACTTTTATTGTATAATTCGACCCCGCTCTATCGATTGAGACTACTTAGAAGTCGATCCATTGAGCGGATATATGAAAACCAGAAATATTGAGTGCTCTCAACTGACCGACTCGCGTAATAAGACACGGTAGTGTCTGTCTTGTGCTTGCGCGGACTTAGCACAAGACACTACCGTGTCTCTTGATATAACAACATATTTAAAGGAGAATCAAATCGGTTCCGAACAGTTTTGACACTTCCCTTGTTAGTAAATTCTTCTTATTGCCATTATTCTTTCAAGCGGAAACGAAGATGTCTCTTACATCTTAATTTATTTTTCATATAATTTAATATAAAATTTTTTTCTGTTTTTTTCAGTAATGTTCATTTCATTTTTTGTATTCTTTTACTGTATTATTTTTCTAACTAACAAATTTTTAACATTTTTAACTTCCAACGTCACTTTCTTTATTGATGCTATCGACGGATTTGCTTTGTGAAAATGTGAGATTACTTTATCGAAAATATCTAGTTATTTCAAACTTTCACTCACATCGACAGTTCCGTGATTGAATGAAAAGTTACGTGAAATAAAAATGTGAATAGTGAATGAAATTCACCCAGAAACTGTAACAGACCTTTTAATCTAGATCACTACAATTCCATGTAAAACCGTGTTTATCATGATTTTCATTGGTTAATTTGGTCACTAAGCTCTTTGTGTCAATGATTAATCAATAAAAAAAGTGTTTATTTCCGAAAGAAATTTTTTTTTGTTTTTTATTAACAGAATAGTAAATATTATCTTGTAAACTATACTTGGATTTGAGGAGTTGTGGGAAGAAAAGTTGTTGTGATTATCGAGAATCGTCGATGATAACAAATTCGTCTCAATGACCAGTATTCATAGTCGGGTTTTATATTTAAGATCGTCTTAAGTTTATCTTTAGATGTTGTACCAAGTTCATTAACTACGGAGTATCTGAAGATAAACTTAACGGTCTTAATTATAAGAATCTGAAGATAAACGGACGGTCTTAATTATAAGACCCGACTATGAATACCGGCCAATGAAATGCATACTTCCTCCGTTGTGCCAACCTAAGGTTGACAGCAATAGGGAACAAAAAAAAAACAAAGAAATTGTTAGGTGTACAAATTAATTTGGTGCTTTTACATTTCGTATATATTAACTCCGTTTTAACACTAAATAGGTTTCCGCTCTCTTGCAGTTTTGTAAGTGTGTACTAAGTTCTCGAAATATTATACGCGAAGCAGGCGACATAACAATAGTGAACACAATGGCGATCGATCATTTGAAGCATTGCATTTTTTTCGCACTTCATTACAGAAAAATGTTGCTGAAGCTACAGAGAGATGATTTGTGCTACTCTGGGTAATGCTGTAACACATAAAACGTGTAAAAAGATACCAATTTCGGATCGACAACGCTCGACTAAATTCTGCAAAAGGGGGACTAAGAGCATTATCTATGAGGCGTTTCATGTGAAAGGGAAACGTTAAATCACCGATTTTATAATATTTTATATTTTATTGATTATTATGCAGTCTTTGGGCCACTAAATACTATTGTCAAACAATTTTGCAAAATATTTATTTTTTTCTTAGTTATATGCATTTGAAAATTTTAGTAACTTTTTTTTCGAGCATTTATATGTCTGTTATTATTACTCCTACTAAAAATTATCCGAATGCAATGTTACGTAAAAAATACTGAATTTTAAGAAAACAATGTCAAAAATTTAAAAATTTT
Organism: Crematogaster levior; assembly: GCA_901521435.1. Lineage (NCBI taxonomy): Eukaryota > Metazoa > Arthropoda > Insecta > Hymenoptera > Formicidae > Crematogaster > Crematogaster levior. Next base: position 131,420 of record CABEGB010001207.1, read on the forward strand.
AATTTTTCAATTGTTTATTTAAAAAACAATGTGTAATTTCAATTTTTCAAGGCGTAGAAGGTGACAGATTTAAACAAACCAATTTTTTTTATGTAATTGAAAGATATTTTAATTGGTGAAAAAAATTTCAGAGTGGTGTTTTGCTTTGTTATCGAATAATAAATTTTTGAAGATGGAAGTTGCTACGCGCGCAGCTGCGCCTGTACATTGTTTCTTAAATAAACAATTGAAAAATTAAATGTTTAAATTTTTGACATTGTTTTCTTAAAATTCAGTATTTTTTATGTAACATTGCATTCGGATATTTTTTAGTAGGAGTAATAATAACAGACATATAAATGCTCGAAAAAAAGTTATTAAAATTTTCAAATGCATATAACTAAGAAAAAAATGAATATTTTGCAAAATTATTTGGCAACAGTATTTAGTGGCCCAAAGGCTGCATAATAACCAATTATAAAACCAATTACAAAATCGGTGATTTGTCGTTTCCCTTTCACATGAAACGTTTCCTATATATTGAGCTGGAATGTTCTCCCTCATACGGCTTATTCATCAGATCTTGCCCTGTTGGATTACCACCTATTTCGATCGTTTCAACACCAGCTGACTGATGAACACTTAAAAACAGTTGACGAAGTCCGAAAAGGCATTCGTCAGTTGCCCGAAAAATAGAGTAAAGTCATCGAAAATAATGGAGATTATTTCGAACATTAAATGCGTACTTGTCTTTTTGTGAATAAATTGAATTTCATGAAAAAAGGCACCAAATTAATGTGAACATCTAATAAATCAGTGAGCGTACTTTCTTACTAAAAGAGATAGAAATGAACAATGTACAATATATTTTATCGTAATTTCAAAAAATGTATAAAATATATAAAAATGAACTCTATCGCTTTCTTACCTCTGTCTCTTCCCCTCTTCTCTTCCCCTATTCTCTGCCTCTCTCTCTATTTATTCTATCATATCATATATCTATACATATATCACATATAGAAACTGCTCATCTTCACAGTCAGTTATCTTTATATGCCTTTACTAAATTTTTTCTCTTTTCTATCTTTTTGCTTCTTTTCTTTTAAAAATAAAACTTATAAAAATAAATAAAAATGAATTTAGAACTTAATGTACTTATAATATACTTACTATAATTATTTCCTCTACATTCTCTCTATCATCTCTTTCTCTTCTACTTCTATTCTCTTCTACTTCTATTTCTCCTCTGTTTTTTCAAGCTTTCTATTCTATTTTTCCTTCTATTCTTGTATAATTTCTTCCTTTCTCTAGCTAAAAAAGTATTCAGTTTCTTAAAAAATACCTGAAAAACTTGTAATTAGAACTTTATATATAATGACTTATCTTAGAAATTATTTTTGTTTTAGTTTTTAAATACACACATATTTGTGTATATTTAAAACTCATTTGCTTTGGCGATAGCCGCACAAGCGATATATCGATGAAACACACCGCGATATAAGCATCGAGACAACTAATCAGCAGGGGAAAAGAGAAGCTTCAATGTTTCGATGCAAATAAAATTCACTCAGTTAACATACCTTTTTTAAAGAAGAAATGAAATCTTTTTTTGCACAAATAAATTTTTCTCAACGTAATTCTGTATATAAAAGTATCAGGATAAGATGCTTGGAAAAAGTATATTTTACGAGATATTTTTTATGGAGTTATAATATTTTAAAGCTAAAGTGTAGTCGTGTTCATTTGTTTTTTTTCCGTTGAAGCTTTAAAAGAACAGATTAGAATAAATTGATTAGAATAAATTGAACATAAATCTTGATGCTATGAAGAAATAAGTCACAAAAAATTTGTTAATAGTGGAAACATTTTACTATTTCCTTAAATATAAAATTTACAGAAATTCAAATATTCAAAAATTTTTAAATAATCTCATGAAATATCATATGTTGTTATTGCACTTATGAAAAAATGAATCGATTAAAAAGTAGACATTATACCATTCAATTTTTATCTAAACCATTTCTATCTTCTTCAAGATACTAAACCTAATTATGTAACACATCCTGTATGCAAATATTATTAGATAAAAAAACTTACACTCTGATCATTTGGGGAGAAAATTTTGAGATGGATTAAATGAAAAGTATCGCGTTTTAATGTTAAAAATGTATTTATATAATTTTATACCTGAAAAATTATAAAACGGTGAACAAATTTAAATTTTCTTTATATTTTTTATGTGAAATATTTACTGCTACTGGACAGTAGTGTACAACATAACCCTCAAAGGTTTGATCTGAAATACTAAACTCAAGTATCTTTTTTAATGTATGAAATATATATTTAAAAAATCTGAAAAAAGCAAATTTAAATATTATAGCTTTCCATAAAAATGGTCTTCTTTCTGCTTCCTAAAACTTTTTCTTATCAATTTATGTGAAAAGCCGAAATATTAAAATCCTTTATCAGATAAACAGTACGTATTAAAAATACATATATTTGGATCTTGTATTTCAGATTAAGCCTGTGAATCGGAGACTTTAAAAGACATAAAATTATACAAGTAAATAGAATGTCAAAATATACATTTCGTTTACTTTTTCAAAAAACAAAATTGTTTCTCATCTAACAATTAAAATAGATAGGATTTTTAAAGCAATTAAACTGCAGTGAATATTGTTTTAAGAAGCGATTCAGACGAATTAAATTTTAGAATTAAATTTGATTGAAGGAGCTAAAATATTTTTATGTTTTTACTATTTAAGGGCGAAAAGAACAATGGATTTGATGTGTTGTATCATAACATGAAGCATGGTGTAATTGCCAGCAAGGAATTAGCTGAATTTTTGCGAGAAAGATCGGCCATAGAGGAGAACAATTATAAACTCCTTAGTAAGATAGCCAAACAGGCGAGCAATAGCACACAAGGAACATTCGCACCTGTATGGGTCGCTTTGAGAGGTGCCGCCGAGAAACTCGCTGTTTTACATTTCCAAATGGCCCAGCGAGTCTCCGAACTCATAAAAGATGTGTCAAAATATGCAGATGAGCTACACAAGAAACATAAGGCTGTACGTAATTACATCTTTCTATTTATTAACTTGTTGGCTAAGTATACAGTTTTTAAAAAACTTTATCTCTCTCTCACTTCTCTTTTTCTCATTGATTTTATCATCATTCTTATTCTTCTCATTGATTTGATTGTGATATCACAAAGTAATATTTTTTTTTTAATGATTGCTATGCTTTGTAAAATATGTCAGATACATGTCTCATAAATTATCAGTATCCGCCCACACTGTTGGGTCAGTAGGTTCTCATCATCAGACAATCAAGTCGACAGTGCACAGTGATCTTGTTTATCACAGCATGTATACGAATGACTAATTGCACATGCACATAAAATTCATTTTAATTCAAATTCATTTTGCATTAATCAGAATCCCAGATAACAAAATGTTCCTTGGATATGGATGTATAATAAAGAAAATGATTGCTTAACATACATTTTCTTTTAATTATCATAATGTTGCTATCACCAGTGCAATAATCATTTTGTTTCGAGCAATCTAAGGACATTACATGGACAATAGTTGCCTTCGCAAACAAACAATGGTTTCCAATAATGGTTTCCAACAGATTGTGGCAACTTTTATGACAATAAATATGCTAAACATTTGTGTTAGATTACGAGATTGCTTACGAGAAACAAAATAATTATTGTTCTGGTGATAGCAACATTATGACAATTAAAGGAAAATGTATGTTAAGTAATTATTTTCTTTATTATGTCAAAGAATTTTTGTTATCTGAGATGGTTTAGCTAGACAATAATGCTTTATGTACTGATCACATCTAGGTGAAAGAAGAAGAATCATCTACTTTAGAAGTTGTACAAAGTATACAGAGTATTACGATAACGTTACATAAGGCGAAGGATATGTGTATGCAAAAACGCCTCGAATTAGAGAAATTGAAGAAGGACAATGCCAGTCAGAGGGAGCTGGAGAAGGCAGAGGGCAAGTTCAAAAAGGCACAAGATGATTACAGGACACTGGTGGATAAGTACACGATCATACGAAACGACTTCGAGACAAAAATGACTCAGGCTTGCAGGGTATTAATTCTGGATTAAAAAACGTAGAAGTTAGGCTTCGTGAAATAATATTGCTGCGCAGGTGATTAGCGAGGCATACTAATCAATGTACATTTTCATTACTAAGCGGTTCCAAGATGTGGAAGAAACCCATCTGAAGCACATGAAGGAATTTCTGAATACGTACGCTGACGTTTTGCAAACCAATCACGAGCAGGTCGGCCAGGTGCATATTGATTTCAAACGGCAATGCGTCGACATGACGGTGGAGAAGTTATTAGAACAATTCGTTCAGAGTAAATACACGGGTTTCGAAAAACCAGGTAAAAAGAGATGTGTGTGCGTGTGTGTGTTGTGTGTTAATGTGTGTGTGTATGTGTGAAACTGGCATCTTCATTTCATGGAAACTCATTAATTATTGAGAGTTCTGGTTTAATAATTTTAGAGTTTTATATGAGTTATAAACAAATAGTTCTGACTGTCAAACCAAAAAATCAATCCGGATAAACTAAGACAAGTTCATATCGCGTCTCAGTTTGTTATGACAAAAGTTTTACCACTAGAGCTGGTGATTTGCTTTGAAGATTTCGACAGTTAACTTCGAAGCTTCGAAACTTTGAAACTTGGAAAAATATATTTATGTAATAATGATAAAGTCATTCAAGGAACGCTAAAAATATTGTAAATGAAAAAAATTAATTAATATATGCTAAAAATGTGTAATTATTATAATTTTGAAATATTAAAATATAATATGAAATATTATATTTTATATAAGGTAAAGTGGGGTGTTGTGTGCCGGGTTTTGTTTTTGGACCATAACTTTCTCAAAAATGCATATTGTTGTAATGTTAAACATTCTATTTGTAGCTTATCTTATTGCCGAAGAACCTGTAATAGCAGTTTTTTTAATTTCGCAAATTTTGAAATTGTTTTCGAATTCTGAAAAAAAGTGTAAATTTGGGATTTTGAAAATTTGTGGGGTGTTGTGTGCCACGACTGTAAATAGTAGAAAATAGCATTTTTTGATAAATGTTCTTTATTAAACTTTGAAAAAATGAAAATATACGTTCATAATTATAATAGAGAAAAAGTTTAATCAGTTTCAGCCGCTTCGCATTGAGAACAAGTGAAATATCCTGTTTTCATATTTGCACTTTAGATGAACAGCCCGATCGCATTCATTGCAATGAATTGCGTTATTTCTGTTCAGTTTTTTAGGCATATTGCGCATACAAATAATGCAGAAGTCGACGTCCTCCTCATCTGATGATCCAGAGGGAGTTTTTGTTGCCGGTACGGTTTTTGCCAAATTTGCCACCGTCATTTTTTCTATACACCGAGACAATTTCATTCTACAGATATTATATGATTTGCTCACTGTCCGGATAGATTTATTTTCAATTGCAATTTCTTTTATCGCAGCAAGTAACTCAGTAATATTGGTCTCTGGCTTCGGCGTACTTTTGTAAGTATTGCGAGGCATGGTGACTATGAAAATCCTGTGAAAAAGAAACAAAAATTAAAAAAAAGTAATGAAGTTCCACTTCAAAAATTACTGCAATTACTTTACATTTGCATGAAAAATGCAAAGAATGCGTTAAAAATGTCTAAAATGTATGACACATGTGTGCTGCGTTGGTAAAATGTCGAAAATGGAGTGGCACACAACACCCCATATTCCGTGGCACACAACACCCCATATGCTACATTTCGAAATAGCGACCATAACCTCGTCACATGCTACATTAGCACAAAATCATTTTAACGATTTTAAAGGCAATAGTCCATAGATACTTTTAAATATCTGAAGATTTACCTGTCGCTTCACTTGCCTGCAAAATTGCGTGAAGAAAAATCGTCTAGAAAACTTTTTGGAGCACAACGAAACGAGAACAATTCGTAAAACTTGTGGGACACGTGCACAAGCGTCGGATGCTCATGAAAAGTGAGAGTAGGTCTAGAAACTAATCTGACATTACGTAGATGACGTCATACTAATCCGACATGGCGGTAAACTGAGTGGCACACGACACCCCATGGCACACAACACCCCACTTTACCTTATATATATAAAATAATATTATATTTTATTGTATATTATTGTATATATTTGATAAAAAGAAGAGTTTTTTTTACTAAAGTCGAATAATGTAACTTAATATTACTATTAAATAAGTAATATTAAATTATATTAAAATTGAGAATTACAATATAATTTTGGACAACGTTTTTTCTGTTTAAGTGTAATTAATGTTTTTTTCTTTTGTGAAAATCTGAGAATGAATTTATTTTATATTTGAGGCTTTCTCGATACATGAATATTAAGATTGATTTTTGAGCCACGTAAATTCTTTTGATTCCGATGTTTTGCGAATATTTCAGTTTACTTTCATCAGGGAGAAAATTAAATACTTTCTTTATCACACGAGCTATTGGCGATGAAAAAAAGACAAAAAACTCGAAATCACGGTTATCTTTGATGTTATTCATTCGTGATTTCTTAAAACTTATGTTTTTATTTATACTATACATTAGGGTGGGCCAAAAAAAACTTTTAATTTTTTTTTCCTTAGATACTATGAAAATATCGTCCAAGATGACGAAAAAAAAAATCTGGTAAAGTTTGAGCTCTTAATATTAATATTAAGAGGTGGCGATTTGTGATTTTTGAATTCCTATTTAAATAACACAGAAATATTTTTTTATTTTCTTTGGATTTTTATTGTGTTTGAACGGATAATTATCTAGTAAAAACCAAAACTTATTCTTGTAGGGAATTCGACGATCTACAAAAAAGGTCTGATATGATTTTTTGCTAAGTCAACTCTTTCAAAAGTAAAAAAAAAATAGCAAAAAATCAAAAAAAAAATAAAAAAAAATCATATCAGACCTTTTTTGTAGATCGTCGAATTCCCTACAAGAATAAGTTTTGGTTTTTACTAGATAATTATCCGTTCAAACACAATAAAAATCCAAAGAAAATAAAAAAATATTTCTGTGTTATTTAAATAGGAATTCAAAAATCACAAATCGCCACCTCTTAATATTAATATTAAGAGCTCAAACTTTACCAGATTTTTTTTTTCGTCATCTTGGACGATATTTTCATAGTATCTAAGGAAAAAAAAATTAAAAGTTTTTTTTGACCCACCCTACTATACATAATACATTCCGAATCTGAATTGAGTGCACAAACCTTTTCAAATAGTGCACTAGATTTTCTTTTTAAAAAAATCCTGAAAATACGCATCTAATCTCGACAGCAAGTCCAACCATTGTGAACTACAAATTAATGTTAATATGGATCCCTTTTAATCGCACGAAAAAAAATTTCCACAATTGGCTCCCTTAGCGAAAAAATACTTACGTATTCCTGTAACATCTGTTACATCGGAGAGAATTTTTCCAACTGCGGGCAATATCATTTCGCCACAACGGAACTGTTGTCTCTGAAAATATCTCAACAAATGTTTTTATTTTTCAAAATAAGTTTTTATTGAAGTAATATAGTAATTTATATAGAATATAAATTACTAGAGATATAAGATTTATAGAGTACATAGGTTTATTATTACATTATATAGAGATTTATATAAAGTATGTAAGGTTATTATATAATTTATTTCAGAACGATAAAGCCATTTTTATCTTTTTAATAATAAAATATATAGTAATTTTGTTATTCTTTTTTAAAAACAAATGGTTGTAATAAGAATATATAGAATAGTAATATATAGAATATATAGATAGTAAGAATATATAGAATAGTATTTGTATAGTTTATAATAATAAAAAGAAAAAGTATGTATATCCTATACAACATGTAATAATATTTCTAAAATATTTTAATGAAATATTTCAAAAAATGATTCAGAAGAAATATTTCACGCTGTGTGGGATATAATTTTTTCCGAGATACATACATAAGCTTCCCATTCTATACAGTTATTAGTTGTTAGTAGATAAATACATGAATCATTGAATTCTGAACTTAGATCAACATACTTACATGCTAAATTACGAACTGAACTTAAGGAAAGATTACTTTAACCGAACAAAAGAAATATTTTTGATTTTTTAAATTTTGATTACAAATTTTTTTTATTATATATTTTTATATTATATTTTGAAAAAAATATATGTGGCGGTCGTAGCTCAGAATGATGTGCGTTGTCTTAACGAGCCGAAGACCCGAGGTCAAATCCGACCAAGAACCGTCGGTTTTTATTCGATCGCCACTATCTTGGAAAAGACAACGACAAAAATACTGAGAATACAGCACAGAAAGCAAAGGGAAACTACTGTGTTAAAAAACTTTCCCATGAGCATCCACATTGTAGATCATAACACATTTGACAAGATGTTATGACTAAGAAGAAGATTTTGAAAACACATAATGTAATGTTATAAATTAAAAATCGCATGAGACGTTATTAAACCACGTTATTAGACCACGTTATTAAAAATATTCTATAAAAATTTTAAATGAGCGTTCTCTGAATGAATTTGTCATTATTACATAAATATATTTTTCGAAGCTTTGAAGACATCTTAAACTTCGAAAGTTCAAAGTTAAAGTAACTAGAATTCTTTCGAAACTTGAATCTTCGAAGTTGTCAAAAGTAACAGCCCTTTTCACCACTATATCTATGAGATTTTGCGAGATCTAAAGTTCTAGATGACTTATAAAGACTTATATTATAAAAACTTATATTATAAAAATAACTTATATTATTCTGTTGTTTAAAACAAAAAAGAAATATCGATTATAACATAATAATTAACGAACAGTAAGAAACATATTTATTGCGATGCTGATCGATTCTTCGAAGTTCTGATTTTTCTAAGATAGTTCTTGTACAGTTCTGAGTTTTATACATTTTATAAAGAATTCTAGACTAGTAAAAATTCTAGATTAGTAAAATGCATTATTATTAAAAAAGAATTAATATTTTCAGTGCATCCTTCAAAACAATGTAAGACGCTGATCGAAATTAGCTTTTCCACAATAGTTTTCGAACAATTCTGAAAATATTTATGCATTTTCCAAATTGTTCTAACCATTAACAACATTGTATTATTATTATTTTTTAATTAATACTGCGAACGAACATTCGAAGAAGAGGATATTTTAAGACAAGTAAGGCTGAGACACTGATCAAAATGTCGGAGTTCTAGTCGGAATTCTAGTTTTTTAAAACAGTTCTCGTATATCTTTTATATGTTCTTTTATATGTATGTATGTATATGTATTTTCTAAACAGTTCTGGAATTATATAATAGCAATGTATTATTTTTAAAGAAATTAATTTTATAGAAATACTGAAAAGTGTTGATTATGACAGAACAGGATGAGACGCTGACCGAAATGTCGGAGTTTTGACTTTTCTAAAATAGTTCTTCTTACATTGTTCCGAATATATTTCAAGCAACATTGCATTATTTTTTAAAAATTAATACTGCTCGAAAAGAACATCTTAAGATAGATAAAACTAACGGTAAGATGCCGATCGAAATTTGCGTATGTTAATTTGTGAACTTCAATATTAAAATTCTGTAATTTTGATCTAAGTTCTTGCTTTATTTTGAGGAGATTAATATTTATTTTGCAGACATTAATGTGCGATGTTTCAATGTTATTTACAGACTATACATCTGTTATTGCGACAAAATATCATCTGAACTTCAGTGGTCCATTTGCCTTTTACATCCACCCCGGATAGTCGAGAGGTTCCAGGTTCGAATCCTGGCTGAGGTGATATTTTTTTACAATAAAAATTCTTTACAGTTTGTTGGATAAAGTACGGGAGGTCCGAACAGGACTACTGTACGAAGAACAGAAAAACAACTTGAAGACTATAAAACTCGGTTTATTCGATTGGAAAACACTATGCAACGTATGATAGGTATTATGTAACGAATGATATCGTTCCCGAACAAGAGCGAGGTTTGCAGAGAGAGAGAGAGGGCTATATCGCGCTGCGAAAGCAGCTCTTCCGCAAAACACGAGGTGCATTCGCATTGGCGCCACATGTCGCTTAATGCGCAACGGCGCCAACACTCCTCCTCGAGTCGTGTTCCAGGATTATTCGTAACGCCCTGGCCTCATTTCTGTCTTTTTGAGACAATTAGTATGTTTATTTCTCGGAAGACCTTTAGTTAGGATATCCGCGATCATGTCCTCAGTCGAAATGTGTTGGATCTTCAATCTGCTGTCCCGGAGCATGTTCCGAATGAAGTGGTATCTGATCTCGATGTATTTGTTTCGCTAATGGAAAATCGGGTTCTTCACCAATTTGATTGATCCGAAGTTGTCTCTGAAAATCGTAATACTCCCCAAGCTTTGAAGTCCTAATTCCTTCAGGAGTCACTGTAGAAAAAAGCTTCTTTTGTTCCTTCGGTTAACATCAAGTATTCGGCTTCATATGTGGACAGCGCGACTGTTGTCTGCTTCCTCGACTTCCAGGTTAGAGGGCTGTTGTAAAAGATGAACATGAATCTAGACTGTGATCGACGATTACCTTCCCAGTCAGAGCCGCATCCTGTCAGCGGTTTTGAGTCAGACCGATAAACAAGGCCGAGATCTATGATCTCCTTTAGATACCTGAGTACTCTCTTGACAGCCTTCCAGTGTGATTCTTCGAAACAATTGTTAAACTGCTCTAGATATCCCGCCGCGAAAGATATGTCGGATCTGGTGATAAAGGTCAAATACGTCAGGCAACCTACTAGTTCCTGATACAAAGGTTTCTCTCGTCCTCTGATATTTCTTCGATTCTCCTTTTCAGCTTCACGCTGAGGTCGAAATGTGATAAATGTACCAGGTTACAGTTACGTATTCCGAAGCGTTTGAATATCTCTCCGATGTATCCTCTTTGATTCAAGGAGATGGTGTCTCTCTTACGATTGAACTCTATACCTAGGCATTGTTGTACCTTCCCGAAGTCTTTTACAAAGAAGTATCCGGAGATGGAGTTGCGAATCCAATCAATTTTTTTTTAATCTTGTGAGGTCATGAGTGTATGTTCACATACACAGCTATCAGTATCATGTTCTCCCCTGGTCGATTCTATAAAACAAAGGTCAGTGTTCGTAAGAACGGCTCCCAGTCAAGGTTCCGTTGAATCTAACGTATGAATCTAACTAGCTCTTTCCGGCTGGTCATAACTCATATAACGCTTTCTTTAGTTTACAGACCTTGCTCTGTCTTCCTCCGTGTTGACGATGGTTTCTAGCAATTCTTTTAGCTCTTGAAATAGTTTCATCAGGACGTCTTCCTCCAAGTGACCGTTGAGATATGCAGTCATGACATCTAGTTGATGGATTTTCATGCCGTATTGCCAAGCTGGTCCTCTATAGATAGATCCTATTCGTGCCACGGGAGTGAACGTTTCGTTGAAGTGTATGTCCGTTGGTTGAAGTCCTGTGCCGGTAATCTGGTTTTACGTCGTTAGCTCGATCCATCTGGATTTATTTGTTCCGGAGCACCATTTGACTACCGATGATGGTTTGGTCGCTTGGTTCGATCGATCAAATCTCATGTTGTTTTTAATGATCGACTTTAACTTCTTCTTCATGCTTTCTTCCGTTGTGCTGTCTGTTCCTATAGATGTGCTGCTTCTTTAGGGTAATAATGATATTCTTTTCGGAGTCTCCCCTGCTTCCAAATCTTACGGTTTGGGTCTCTCCGGAGCTCGTCGAGGATTTGCGTTTTCCGGCTCTACAGGCTCCCCTGCGATCTCTATGGATGAGTCTTCAACATTTTTTGCTCCCAGTTTTGCGAGTTGGATGTCAGTGATGTCCTTGTCGATGTTTTTGAATGGGCTCACGGCGCCGTCCATCGGCTCCGGACGATCCTAACTTGTCCACATAGTTGTGGACGTCTGATCCTCGTTCACTGAATTGTCGCCTTTCGAGACTCTGGACAGAGTCTCTGACAGAAATCAGCGCGTTTTGCTCTAGGATGCCTTGGTTCGCAGAAATTTGACGTCTCTTGAAATGATTTCTGTTTGTCTAGGATTCTTTTCGAAGTGTCGGAGTACCTAATGAAGGGTTTCGGGTTCCAGGTTTCGCGTGAGAGTCAAACTTTTGCGGCTCCGGATCACTGTTTAGGACAAATATGTGATTTCCAAATTCCCTGAAGCAGCTGACGTCAGGAATTCTGATAATGTTTCGAATGGGGTTATCCCGTTCAACGATCTCAATGGGTATCAATTCCGAATATGGTTTGCTGTGTTTACTCTCCCAAAAACAGAGGGGAAGTCCGGACTACAGCAGGACATCTCTCCACCTCAATTATCGTGCGGTTTCTCTCGGCTACCCCGTTCTGTTCGGAACAGTATGAGACGGTTAATCACCTTACAATGCATTCCTTCAAGAAATAATCAACGACGTTCAAGAATTCCTTTCCGTTATCGGACTGAATGTATTGAATCTTTTTCGCCGGTTTGATTCTTGATCATATTGATGTAGTCCTTGAGCACCTGAAAAATGTCGGATTTATTTTTTTAAAAATAGATCTGTCCCCATCTGCAGCAGTCATCAATAAACTAATAAGATATGCTTAGCTCTACTGTTCGAAGTTATCCGCATCGGATCGCACAGGTCGATGTGTACTAAATCCAACACTTCTGTTGTTCTGTCGGACCTTGTCGAGAAAGGGTTTCTGGTTGCCTTTCCCTGACAGATTTCGCAATTGTCGTTTGTGAGATTTTCCGTTTCACGATCTCGACGGATGGCCTCTTGAAGATCCTGTATATTTAGGTGGCCGAATCTTCGATACCAGTCCTCTTCGGATTGTGCTATGCATTTGGGACATATTCTTTCGGCGATCGTCTCATCATTGGATTTCTCGACGACGTACAGACCGTCTATTCTCGCGCTTTATTCCCTCCCGTATCACGACTTTTATTTTCTCAAATGTTACGTCGAATCCGTGTTCAGTAATTTTGCTCACAGAGAGCAAGTTTGTACGTAAATCAGAACGTAATCAGAAACGTTGCGTGTTTTTCAGACGAATAGATCTTCTTTTCTCGTTGACATCTGTCTTCAGGTGGACCAGACCCATTCCTTTGATTAAAGGATCAATGTTGGTAAGGTTTAGTTTTTAGTTTTAGTGGTCAAACCAGGAGTCGAAATTTTGTTTCTTATAGCAGAAATGTGATGTCGCTTCACTGTCTAGGTACCGTTTACTCGTTCCAGCTAAGCTTCGTAAGCATCGAGGTATCCGTTATATTCTGTGTTCTTGTGTTTTCTTGTCCTTGTAATCGGCTAGCAAGACTACGGCTACTCAAATTTGGTTCCGACATATATATTTAAAAAATTTTTTTAAATCTTTCTTTTATTCACTTGCTTACGAAATAAAGCCTAAATTTTTTTTATTTTTACTTATTTCATTTATCTCATTCGTTTCATTCGTTTTATTCGTTTTCATTCGTTTTATTCGTTTTATTCGTTTCATTTTTTTCATTCTTTTTCTTCGTTTCATTCGTTTCATTTATTGTCTTTTAACTACCTTTTGGACAGTATTAATTGTTTAAAACATAACATTGCTAATGCTAAAATTTTCTAGAAAATATAAATAATTTTGAAAACTGTATACTATTATATTGTAGCATTCTGACATTTTGGCCAGCGTCTTACATTTGAAGACACACTCTGAAGATATTAATTTTTTTAAAAATTAATAATATTTTAAAAATTAAGTTATTTATTTATATTAATTTTAATGATAGTTATTATCCGGACATTGTTATTAATGTCTGGAATTCTTTGTAAAATGTATATATTTACAACTATACAACTGTACAAAATCTTGGAAAAGTCAGAACTTTGAAGAATCGATCAGTGTTACAGGAGATATACTTTTTGCACTATGTTCGTTAATTATTACTTTATTATAATTGAAGTTTTTTTGTTTTAAAGCAAACTCTTATATACGTCTTATAGACGTCGTCTATAAGAACTTATACATTTACAAAATCTCATAAGATATAGTGGTGGAACTCCTATAAGACAAACTGAGACACACATAGTATGAACTTGGCGATTTTTTTGCTTTAACGGGCGGAATTATTTGTTTTACTCGGATAGAACTCTAGAACTATTAAAAATAAACCAAACCTCTTAACAATTAATGAGTTTCTACGAAACGAGGTGCCAGTTTCACACACATTAAAAAGAGAGTATCTAGAAGATTTCTTGTTTCTTTATTCTTTGATATCCATTGACATGTTTAATTAGGTATTATCGAGTATGAAGAAGTCATGACGAGTTTAACAGAAATGACCAGTCACTCACAGTCGGAAAGCGGCGTAGAGGCACCTAAAGAAACATCGAAAGGAACTAACGGCGAAACAGGCGTTGCTGGTAACAGTTCAAAAAAAGATCAGGGATTAAAGGGGGAGGGTAGTACTTTGAGGGTACTGGACAGGGACAGGGGGAGGGTGATATTGGAAAAAAATAGAGAAAAGGAAAGACAGAAGGAAAAGGACAGAGAACTGTCACATGCACAAACCACCAAGGCTTCCCGCCGTACTACCTCGCTACTCAACCTGTTCATGTCCAACTCCCAGGGTAGGTTTCTCTCTTTCTCTCTTTCATCAAAGACTTACATAAACTTTTTCAAAATTATGTTTTTAATTGCAGTAGTTTGATCCTACCTTGACTCAATGCAATGAGATGCTACATACATCTTATACACGATATGTTTCTTTTAACATTTTTTTACATTACATCGATATTTTTATATCTTCGTGTTACTATATGAGAGATGAATACCCTTCGATCATTTCTAACGAAATAATTTTGTTATCATCCGGTAACCGTATTCATAAAATTCATAAAATGTCGGCCGAGATATCGATATAACATTGCATATGTCTGGGTAGACTTGTTTTATCATTTTTTTTAAATTATATGTTAGTACCATATCATTGATCACATTATACACTTGCCTAATTGAATTGCAGCACTTGATCACAGATTAATTCGCGAATATGATATGCAGTGCGATTTTTATGACTTGTTTATGCTTATATGGTTGTGTCACATTTGCTTCTGCGTAACAATCTAACATTAGGTGGAGGATGACATATAGAATACCATTGTTTTTCAAGAGGTTTGTTTCTTTTTATTTTAATTTGGTTGCTAATTATATTCTTTTATACATATATACATAGGTATAAAAACATACATACATGTATATATATGTGTGTATGTATTAGAGGTACATGTTATTACTTTGTTATTTTGCTCCGTAAGAAGTAACCCGTAAGAAGTAATGAAGAATGATTTAGTTACGCGGTTAATTGTTATGTGCAGACGGAAAATGTATTATAACTATATTTTTTTCGTTTATTTATATAATTTATTTATATAATTACAATATTTAATTCTGCCTCCAATTTTTGCGGCGTACAACCACCGCTTTTACAGTGTCAAGTATTACTACAATCATATGTCCAGATACGAAAATATATATGGACAGAGATATCATGTAGTTACTTAAAATATTCTCCTCTCTCTAAATGCTTTGAAATGTCATTGAAAGGTTATTAAAATTTGAATCGGTACAACTAACGTGCATAATAGTGCGACATGGAGTGAGAGAAAATAAGACCAATCAATTTACGGAAAGGTATTCAAAGACGTGAGAATGATGAGTGTTGTTTCAGACAAACAGAAGCAAGCAGGTTCGTCTGGTTCAGCACCTGCGACCCCTCAAGGGAACAACCTGCCTCCTGCTGTTCCACCTCCCAGCATCTCCAGGAACCCTCTCAGAGGATCTAAATGTAACAATTTACATTTTATTCCTGTACCCAGCTTTACCATACCCTTTCACTTTGTTGTTAGATTACAACATACAACATACATTAGAGATTACTGATACTGACGTTAACTGCCGAGTACATTAATAAAACTTTGTACTTGATTCTCGCTGATGAGACGTATAATTAATGATTATCGCACCTCTATTCGTTTCTACAGTTTCTACTTATGACCTTCTCTTCCTTTTATTAAAGATATTTAAAAAGTATGACATCTAAAATAACTTTGCACACCATTTCTCATCTGTCGCCTTAATTTTCATATTTTTCTAATAATCTTACTCGGTCTGGTGGAAATATTTTGAAAATATATAATGAAATGTATTTGAAAATCTCTCTCAGTTGAAATTTCTCCCATTCGTCATTTTATTTCATTATTAATGTTTCAGTAAAAATTCAGTGAAAAATTTAAAAATCGCTATTTCAACAACTTTTCATTAAAATGTAACACAGTCTTTATTAAATTTTATAATATCTAATATTTCCTAATTGTTTTATTACTTTTCAACGGTATACTTTAACTTCCTCATATTTTACAGTATTACAATATATTACATTTTAAAAGGAAAGATTATGTTTATTATTATATATTTGGGATTATATTTATTTTGAGATATATTCAGTAATTTTTCTAATAACTTTCGTTTTACTTTTCATCGATCTTTTCATGGTAGTACTTTCAGCAAAATATTTCCATCAGGGCATTTATTATATTGGCTCGAATATGAATGGTCAGTAATTAATTTATTATAAAATTATAAATATGTTTATCACAAATATTGTTACATAAATTATAAACTTATTCCCTTATTTTCCGATGTGTAAATTAAGATATTTTCTTTCGTTAATTTATAATATTAATTTATAATTAGTCTTATTCGAGCACGTAGATCTTTATCTGTAATATTTCTCTATCGGTTGTATAAAGTTTCTCCCTTTATGGTATTCGGTAATAGTGACATTATTTTTTTTTAAATATTTTATACATTTTATGATCGAACAGAACATAATATAAACGAAATAAATTACTATTGACTTATCTACTGACTTATAGTGGTTGCGCGTATTATGATTCCTCCACTGTGCTCACTTTTAGAACAGCGATGTACGTATACTAACATTGTTCAAATGCTTTAAATTAATATTACAAATATATCTTTCGCGTCAAACAAATCAATTGTACATACATTTTAATAACGTTAATTAACTTAATTTTTGCTTCGTATGATGCCCATGCAAAATATTTCTTTACTTTGATTTTTATTTCTGCAGTATTTGTGATGAACCGAGAATCTTAAAGATATTTTTTTATTAATTTTTTTTTTATTAAAGCAAGAAATATTTTTTGTTTGCTATATTTTGCTAATGTTGAAAAACGCTTGTATAGGATGTAGGCATATTTAACATTAGAAATGTATGGGAATTTAATTATTTTCATGAAGTTTTATCTATAAATTGTTTTTCTAACAATCTTCTTTATAGAAATATATATATCCGAATGTTTGTGCAAAATATTTTTTATTTTGATTTATATTTTTGTATTTGAGATGGACCGAAAATCGGGATACTTTCGATTGAAGGAAGAAATATTTTCCGTTTGTTATATTTTACTACTTTTATTTGCATCAATTATCTTATTGTATATATACAATCACGATAACATCTATAAAATACTTATATATATTTATAATTTAATTCTTATATATTTGTAATTTATATAAACTATATCACCGAATTTAGTTCATTATAAAATTAATATTCGCTCGAAACTTCGAACTTCTGTATGGGTGTCCTGCATAAGATACCCATCTGCTCGTATATAGGTAGATCTTGTTAAACTCAACTAAAGTATCAATATATCACCTTGCAAAAAATAACCACGTAAAATTTTGAGAAAGAAAATTGAATGAATTACACAATGTGATAAAACGAGTCTTATGGGAGGTGGAATCTCATCAAAATAATAGATTTGTGGCTGTCTGCTCGCAATGGCGAGTATTAGTGAGTGACAGCAGAAGGTAGAGCAACAGACAATCACAATCTATCAAGACTGGTATTTACGATACGCAGAGTAAAAGTAGAAACAAGATTAAGAGTAGGAGTGAGGAAATAAATCATTTTTACTTACTCTTAATCTTATTTCCGTGCTATTTATGATCTACATAACAGCACTAATATTATATACATATATAGGGTTCTCAAAAAGTCTTAGAACGCTAAAATATCTTGAAAATAATAAGTTTTAGAAAACAATGTTTCAGATAAAAGTTGTAAGGCTTAAAATAATCTACTGATCTTATAAGTTTGACCTTGAGCATCGTCAACAAGATCAGGGTAAGGTCATCTTGAATTGTTTAAATGGAACCCTCTACTTTGTATTACATATTCTTGTAGCTTATCTTGAGAGCTTTCCAAAACAGTATATTAAAGTTGTTTTATTGAGTACTTTTCGAGTTATGAGGCTTGAAAAATACAGTATTTTGACATAAAATACAAAATATCTTGAAAAACATTCAGTTATAATTATAATCGATTATTATCGAAATAATCGATAATCTTATCTTGATACTTTTTACACACAATAATAAAATCAGTCAATTGGTGTAAAGAAAACACATGATTTGGAAAAAAAAAATGTTGCAAAGTACATACTTGTGATGTTTGGCAACATATTTTTTCGATTTTTCTGACGGTTCTCAAGGTCAAACTTATAAGATTAGTAAATAGATTATTTTAACCCCTACAACTTTTGTTTGAAACATTGTTTTTTAAAACTTATTATTTTCGAGATATTTTAGCGTTCTAAGACTTTTTGAGAACCCTGTATATATACTATATCTACATATAGATATATATACATTCTAATAATATTAACAGTAGGTATATATATATATATATATAATAGAAATATGTATATATGTATGTCTATATGTTTATATGTATATACATATATGGGTGATACACGCGATGACGTAAGCTGCTCTAATATGAAACTGAATGTACTCGAGCTGCCAGTACTGAAGACTCTCTGATTGAGATTTTCACTTCTGAGCTCATGTTCCCCTCACCCACTCCCCATTCTGGTATCTAGCATTACGTCTATATTCATATATCGATATTTCTTACACCGAAAGCTGAAGATTATATCAAGGCAAAAAGTAAGGTTACTTCTTACGCTTATTCTACATATTGTATATTACACGTCATCTACAAAGGCAGTAGGAGTAATGGATTAAGGCTGTAAGACGTCAGAGTAAGCTGGTGTTTCCGGTGTAGTAGGGCATAGAGTAAGGCTGTAAACGAAATGGTTCAATTTCATCTCCCACGGTCTATTTTACGTCTCCAAACACCAGCTCACTCTGACATCTTACAACCTTAATCAGCCTTTACTCCTACTGCCATTGTAGACGTGTTAGCCTTTATTCTCGATAAGGTCCCACCTACAGGGCTCATTCCATCATCACATCACGCTCATTGATTCGCCAGTTTTTTTAAATTAATGTCTCAAAATTTTATGTGTTTGCAAAATGATATAGGACATTTTAGTTTGGATCTCGTTAGCTTAACGAGATCTATACAGAGTAGCTCATTTTAAGTGACGCATTGATTTTTCTCAAAAATCTAGGTTTTATCAAAAAACGTTTCAAACAAAAGGTCTTATTCGAAGGAGGATATAAAATGGTACCATTGGGTAAACGTGCCAAGGTCATATAAAGGTCAACTTTGTTTTTTTTTAATGGAATCACTTATTTTTCATCAGACATTCTTGTAGCTTATCTCGAGAGTTTTCCAAAACATTATAATAAAGTATTTTTTTTTAAGTACTTTTCGAGTTATAATGGTAGTCGTCTTATGTTATCTATTGTTGTCAGGCTAACACTCCCTTATCGTGGTTTGTATGCTAACATGAGCTAATAATCGGCGATTGAAATGTTTTCGAACATTTAAGAAATAAAAATATATGCTAAATATGGGCGCATTTTGCCTTCATTGGCTGGATCAACCACCGATCTTTCAAAAGCCTTATAATTCGAAAAGTACTTGATGAAAAAATATTTTATTATAGTGTTTTGGAAAGCTCTTGAGATAAGCTACAAGAATGTCTAATGAAAAATAAAGGGTTCCATTAAAAAAAACAAAGTTGACCTTTATATGACCTTGACACGTTCATCCAAGGTCAAACCAATGGTACCATCTTATGTTCCCCTACGAATAAAACAACTTTTGTTTGAAATGTTTTTTGATACAAGCCTTGGTTTTTGAGAAAAATCAATACGTTACTTAAAATGGATCACCCTGTACATGAGAGGATGCACATCTTATGCGGGACATCTTGTATATATTTTTTAATTGTGAAAATTAAAGATTAAATAATGGCGTTTTGTTCGTATATTTCATAGATGTGTGTTTAAGTAACACAGCTTTACTTTTGTTTTTTTATTTAACTTTTTTGTTTCATAAAATAAAAAATAAATATATACAGATAGGTCATATAATCGTGAAAGGTACAATCTATATATCTAACTCTTTCACACATCATAAGTGATCCAAGTGCTAACACGTACCACTAATGTGAGCATCCTGAATAAATTTACTAATTACATGAATTGTGGCATATAATTCTATTTCTAAAGTTTATTCTGTAACATTGATGCAGTGAGATAAAAAAAGAGAAATATGACTAAACTAAAGGGAGTTGGACTTGAATAATGTTGAGATACAAGAGTGAGGTTGGCTACTGACGCGGAGCCTCAGGTGAGCCGTTTTTATAAAATTCCTAATTTGCATGGCTCACATGTTCATGCTTTACGTATATTTTCCAAGTGCAGGAACATTTTTTTCTCTTTTCCAATATTGTGTTGTGTGATTTTGAAAGCAGTTATTATCTCGAGTTATTTCGAATTTATTTCAATTTATAGATATCTTTATTATATAGAACATTTCTTTCTTTTTCGATTACTCTTCTAAATATTTGTCTATTTAATATTCGAGAGTTTGCATGACACATGACACTTAAATTGCAGAGGACACATCCCTCTGTATATACAATTTTCCAAAGAAAGGCGTGTAAGGCGTATAAGAAATACATTTATTAGAACCAGTTTTTCATTCTATAATTAACTGCTAATCGAAGGTATTAATCAATTTTCTGTCTCTTCTCAGAGTAATATTGAAAAAGGTAGGGAATCGATTAAACTCTAGTTAACAGTTAACCGTAGAATAAAAAATGGGGTCTTATATTGTCAATGTAGATTTAGTAATTGTTAGAAAAACAATTTAAAAAGACAGTAGATGATGTAAGGACTGTAGGACCTATGACAATGATGGTGCGTGGGATATCCTCATATTTCTACTAATGCGATGTGCTTTACTACTGAATTTTCTTTTTTGTATCTTCACTTTTTTAAATTTATTTGTATCTTTTGTAGGTCAGTGCTCAGGATTAAATGCGATTTCTGGCGCCTACTATCCTCTCACTCGAGCTAGTGGTTTGTGTCCTACTTATGTAATGCTAAACCGCTGATCACCGTGCCTCAGGAACGTTCCTATATGATAAATATGTTGGGATTGTATCGTTGGAGAAACTTCTGAAAATGTCTTCTTCTTCTAGTGCCGTGACCGTATCTGATCGTTGGCGATCATGGTATTATCCATGATTATCCTGGGAAAGAATAATGCGGTGGTTTTCCATTGCCTTCTGCATATAGCTCGTCAATTTGACAAACTGTTTTTTGGCAAGATACTCTCGGTGGTTTGCCGTTGTCTTCCGAGAGATGGCGATTAAATAAAAACCGACGATTTTTGGTCGGATTTGAACTCGGATCTTCAGCTCATTAAAACAACGTACATCTCTCTGAGCCATGATCGCCACTGAAAATGTCTATGCTTCGATTTATGTCAAATTTTGTAAATAGATTTCTTTGAAAAAAGAAGTATATCAAAAAATAGGAGTACACTTTGCTTATAAAGTGTAAACTTATGGAGCGATGATGGAAGTAGTTTTTTTTTTCGAAAGCAGGAGGAGTGGGGGACCTCGCATTGGAAAGTTGGGAATATACCATACAATGATAAACCACATTGAAGGCGGTGTGGGGTGACTTTTGCTTCGCGTGGAAAATTGAAAACCGCAGTCTTCAACTTCTTTTGTTAATAAACAATGAGCAATGGCTAAAAGCTTTGCTAAAAGCTTTGCTTAGTATTACACAGACCAATGATTTTGATGATGTATGTCAAGGTTAAAGTCATTATAGAAAAGTATATGTATACAAAAAATATGAAAAATTGTTTAAACAAATTGTTAAGCTCTTTAAGTTACAAAAGATGGAATACCTTCATTATCTGAAAGAAACTTTTACAAAATTTGATATATATCGAAACATAGACATTTTTGGAAGAACAGCCAATAAGGAAAATGATTTTAATCACGATTTGAAAGTACGATCCCGAATATCTCTCATATAGGGATGTTCCTGAAGCACGGTGATCGGCAGCTTGGTCGTTGAGCCTCGAGTGGCAGTGATAGTAGGCATCGCCACGGAAATCGATCCGAAATGTGCATCTAATTCTGAGCACTGATGTAGTGAATACAGTTAGTCATTGTTTTACAAAGTGTTGACACTTGTTTCCTTGAAAAGTGAAACTAGTGAAAGACATTAAGAAATTCGTTAGATTGATTATTTATAATTAGTTAGAAATGATGCTATAAATTCTTTATAATTTTTATAATTCTTCATAATGGCCAAAATTGAGGTAAATTTATTATACAGGTTCTAATATTGGCTTTATAAGGAAACTCGTGTCTGCATCATTGGAGAATGTGGAAATTAATTAATTAATTATAAACGCGTAGAGAGACAAGAATACTAGTTGTTAATATGACATACGTCGATTTGTTTTGCATTAGATTGATTAGATTATATTGCGCTACATTTCGATCATTTGGAAAGCAAATTCTTTAATTTTTATTTTTCGTTAGATTTTCATAATTGTATTATAAAAATACCATGCAATATCAAATTTTACAACTGAAACGAAATATAACGCGCGTGACACTGATACACATATACACACACACACACACACACACACACACACACACACACACACACACACACACATTTTAATTATTAAAGCAGTTTTCTTTCAAATATCCTAGTGCACAATGTGTTGATGCAATGATGGAAAATAAGTGTAAATTTAATATTATATATTCGATGTGAATTGAATTCCAACATTGATCCAATATCATAAAGTAAACGTCTATTCTTATTTAGCTAATATGTTCGTATGAAAAAATTGTATGAAATAGTATAATTAGTATACTAAGAGATTTTTCATATTCTGTTGGGTATAAAAGTGAGTTTCCCTGAGGTTTCTTCCCTCGTAGACAAAAGCGTGCCTACTGAACCGATAATCAGTGAAACGAGCTGAATTAATATTAATGTCCAATGAAAAATTGGAAAGCAATTAATATAAATTTGGACAATTATCATGCGATATTGATTATATTGATCATATTGATTATATCCAAAGTTAAATAATATTCATCTAATTTTTCATATTGGACGTTAATTGTATCCTAATGTAGAATATTATAAAATGAAGGTTTTCTCCTGTTTTTTTCTGTCACATTGGACGAGCGCTTTTGTCTACGAGGGTAGAGGCCTCATAGAAACTCACTCTTACACCCAACAGAAAATGAACAATCTCTTGTGATTATACTAATTATACAATATTATCTTACGCAATTTTTTGCGAAAAAGCTCTTTGCTGTTCATCCTTCTATCAAGGATATTCCGAACTATTTGAACACGCGCTCCGACAGTAAGTGTTGTGGCAGACGACTTGTCATAATGTTGACAGTACATTTATTCTGTTCAATATTTACATTATATAATATACAGAAATCTTGGTCAATACACTTCCAATGTAAACGCAATTATTGGTAACATTGATAATACATTAACATGTATTCTGTAATCAATATTTACATTATATTGGGATTCAATCAATATTTACATTATCTTGGCCAATATATTATACTTCCAAAATATGAATTTAATATTATATATTTATTTACATTTAATATCTGTAATATATTTGCATTTATTCTATGTCCTAATATTAACTTTACTTTGGAAGATATTGGATTCCCAATAACTCAGTGTACTCCCAATGTACTTCTAACATAATTAATGTTTAGCCAATATGTAGAGCCAATGCACTGTGCTACTAAGATATACACAGTATACACTGTATTCGAGTTAGATATATATATTTTAGATAGTAATGCAATTATGTAGTTTTTCCGCCTGTTTTCAATTTATTTATTACGTAATTTAGTTGTATTATTAGTAGAAATGCCATCAATGTCTCATGATACTTTTTTAATGTTAACATTAGATTTTTGTTCTATTAAATATTTTTGTGGTACTAGTATAAAATCATAAATATCTTATTTTTATTCGTGCAAAATTCTATTTGCATAGTGACAAATGATAAAAGTAGATGTTAAAATTTATTTTAAGTGTTGTTACATTATATTATATGTATAGTATGTTATTACATTATTTTGATGTAGTTTAACAAAAATTTAGAACATTGATTCCACAGATAGTGATGAATTCATAGTTTGGTGTAATCATAAGATCATATAATTTGCATAAAGTATATGTTTAATGAGTAGCTAGTACATCACACATATCACAGTACAAATATCGTCCTACATTTGGGATATCCACGACCAACAGGGTTTCTACGCAGTAGGAGAGAAAAACGAAAGGAGAAGAAGGCGAAAAAGAAGAAGGATCTCGTCGAAACGAGCAGCAACAAAGAAGAAAAGTCCGACCTGTCAGTACATGCATGCACAGCAGACCTAGTGCACATAGAGTCAGTTTCATAATCAGCAGACGAAATATATCTGTACTGTAAAAAAGAGATGTACATATCTGAGATTTTAATGTACATTAAATATATAGTTTTGCTGGATGTGAATCTCAAATTTGGAATGACTTGTTGGGTATTTTATTTGTTTGTTTAGGATATTGTATGTTATAATATCGTATCGTTATATAGATTTGCAAAATTTTACCTTTTTTTAGTAAATAGTAAAATTAATCAATAGTAAAATTAATTTTCGAAAAAATCAATTTTTCAAAGTCATACAAAGGCTGCTATCTTTCTTAAATAGAATTATATTCATAAAAAATGTTTTTTTTGCTTTAACTCCATTTTTCTTGTAAATCTGATATTGTATTCGAATATTTTTGCTTACGGATTTGAAGCGCACAAAAAACTACAGAAGAAACTTTTTTCAGATCACAAAATCGGATCTGTGATCAATCAATATGGGAGACATTTAAAATATAGAACATGAGTCTGTGCTTTCTTTCCATATTACAGATATTGAGAAACTGTACATTATTGGATACTAACGTTTAAATAAAGTACACTATCAAGTATAGAATAATCTGGAAGTTGCTGAAAATAAATATCTAGTTGTTGTTTTATAAGTTTTGTAAGTAAGACGATCAATATTTCAAAAATCACTGAACCATGAAACCAGCTTGATCCTCTTTTATACATATAATATTTATTTTTATAAATATATGTATGTATTATTCTAAATACTTTGCGCTGTGTGGTAATAAAAAATAATGGTTTCTTCTACGGAATGTCAACTTCTTTCATTTTTTTTTCATTCATCTCTTATATGAACATTTTTTGTTACAAAATAATAGCTATTTAATTTCAACTTTCTAATTGTCACTCTGTATAAATATTTGAAGTCATTTGATGATGCTCTTTGATTATTCGCTTGAATGATAACATAATCTAGATAATGGAAGATAAGATGTGCAATTTTAATCTTCATATATATATGTGTATATATATATATATATATATATATATATATATATAGAGTGATCTCTCCTGGACATTCTAGTTTTTCGTTCAATGATTACCCAAAACAGACTCTTCATATTTGTTTATCTTTACATGGTAACATGTAAAGGTAAACAATGTCAATTTTGATATCATTTTGATATCAAGCCATGAAAAAATACCGTCAAGCTGATTTTTCATATCGATAAAATCTTTGGATTGAATTTTTGCTGAAATTTATGTTATATGTTTATGTTTGAAATTTTGAAGATTACAAAATTCGGAAAGAAAGCATCCATAGACGGCTTTTCTATTGTATTCAATGTAATAAAAAATATTTGATACCCATTAACTTTAGTTATCTCACTATCATGCCTGTAAGCGCAACAATTTTATTATTTTAGCACGCTTCTAGCATGAAAAAGTTTTTATTGTGTAATGCACTGGGCCTGCTGAAACATTTATAAAAGTATATCATTCTAAATGATTTATCTTGAACGCAATAGGGAAGACAAGGAAGACAGCAGAAAGTCAGAAACGCCGACGCCGGAGGTAGATGAAGATGGTTTTTGTATTAGACCGAAGCCAGATTCGTGGGAAAACGAAAAGGCGTTCTATTCCAGCTCGGATACCGATTCAGAGGATGAGAGAGAACGTAAAATTCGAGTGGAAATAAAGCCTCTCAGTAATGGTGGTGCACCCATGAGCGCTAGCGTGGACGAATTGAGGGCAACAGTGGAAAATTTATCTTTATCACCTGCACAAACAGTGAGTTAAAGTCTTATTATCTTATTTTATAATAAAAAATCATGTATTATGCGTTATGATATTACGACTCATGATCAAAATAATAGACATTATTTTATAATTTAGAAGATGCTAAGGCAAAAGTATGATATATTTAGATATGTGTGTCACATGATTTTACGACCTTGTATTTGAATCATGAAATAATATTAATAATTGTTGAAACCTCTTAATATTTCAAAAATACGCATTTTTGAAAAAAATGTATCCAGTGTATTTTCTACTCATATTCCTCTTTCATGTTCCTCTTTTTTACTCATGTTCAACCATTTGCTCGATTGACCTTACATTACGATACACCCTGTATATCTCAGTTTCTTTATTAATATTACATATTTCACGATTCAAATATAAAATCGTATGTAAAATAATATTATAAATATTATAAATGCATATACAGGGTGTACCAGAATTCGCGTGACACCCGTTACCGACGTATTCTTCGTGACATTCTGAGACGAAAATTTCTTTACCAAAAAAAGATCCGATGAGTAGTATTTGAATGATAAGTCATTAAAGTTAACGAATAATCGCGCGTGGAATTGGCGTGGTCAGGACTGGCACAATCGAGACTGACGCGAGGCACTTCAGATACATACATTGTGTCAAAGCGCGTTTCTCATTTTCTTTTTACATTTATTTATTACTATCTTTTGTATTTAATTTAAAAAATTAGTTAAGAATTGATTGAAATACATTTAATTACTACAGAAGTTTAAAAATTCTTTAATACATTTTTTTAAAACAATCATGAATTATTTTAAAATTTCTTATTATTTCTTACGCAATAGTAAAACTTTTTTTAAATATTATAATAATTTTTAAATGTATTAAAGAATTTTTAAACTTCTGTAGTAATTAAATGTATTTCAATCAATTCTTAACTAATTTTTTAAATTAAATACAAAAGATAGTAATAAATAAATGTAAAAAGAAAATGAGAAACGCGCTTTGACACAATGTATGTATCTGAAGTGCCTCGCGTCAGTCTCGATTGTGCCAGTCCTGACCGCGCCAATTCCACGCGCGATTATTCGTTAACTTTAATGGCTTACCATTCAAATACTACTCATCGGATCTTTTTTTGGTAAAGAGATTTTTGTCTCAGAATGTCACGAAGAATACGTCGGTAACGGGCGTCACGCGAGTTCTGGTACACCCTGTATAATATCATATGCAGAACAAACATATACATACTTATGTGCAGATATATAATATTTATATGTCATCACAATGCAAAAGACGTGGTACAATCGCGAAAGATTATTTTTTTTTACTGAAAAAGACATAAGAAATGTGAAATACATATAAATACATTATATAATAAGATATGTACAGTTTGTTCCGGAATGATTCGAAAAAAATCAAATTTTAAAGATATAGAAAATTTTTTAGTTTGTATATTTAATATAATTCCTTTTCTCCGTTCTATACATGTCTTGAAAGGCTTTGCAAAAGTTCTGTTTTAAAACAGTTTTAAATGCTTTGTTTCTTTCACCACTATTTGGGCAGAACTAAAATGCGTTCTTTTTATGAGCATTTTTATCTTAGGAAACAAAAAAGTTTGCTAGAGTCAGGTCAAGTGAATACAGAGGCTAATTGAGTATACATATCACTTGATGTTTAGATAAAAACTGATTGAGTATTATTGACTAAATTTGAGTACTGTCGACACATGAATCGAGCATTGTTATGCTCCATTCATTAAAATGTGACAAGTGTAACTAAATGTTTATGAAAAGCGATGATTTTTCGCTTGACAGAAACAGATCTAAACAAAAAAATTTTTTATGATTACCAACTACAAAACTTATTATTTCAGAAAAAGATAAAAAGTATTAAATGCGTTAATGTAATCTGAAAAATCCCCCCAAGAAATATGTAGCCAATCAACTTGCAGTTTTTATGGAAAAGCGGCAATTTTATTGGCTGAACGCTTCTCGGATGGAGATCTCAGACCGATTTCTAGTATCGTGGACACAAGGCTTAAGGGGATCCTAAAGCCGTCTGTTTTACCGACAAAATACGGTCAATTAAAAATTAATACTAAACTTTTTTTAAATTTGGTACCTTTTCTGCACAAAACAGCTTGACTCCCGGCTCCGTTGAAGTGTCTACTTTAATCCTACAAAAGGATTTATCGTTCCATGCAGCCAAAAAAAAGTTTAAACTTTTTTTAGTTTAAAAAAGTTTTTTTAGTTTAAAAAAGTTTAAACTTTTTTTTGGCTGCATGGAACGATAAATCCTTTTGTAGGATTAAAGTAGACACTTCAACGGAGCCGGGAGTCAAGCTGTTTTGTGCAGAAAAGGTACCAAATTTTTATATAAAATTGATATTTTCACGAGTTGACATTCGCTCTGAAGATAAATATAATGTAAATATAATGTAATTTTGTAATTACTTCCTTCTTCGGCGTAAAATTTGTACCTCCAGTGTTTGTTTGCGTGCATACTTTAATCGTGGAGAAGGATTTTTAATTCTGTGTAGTTAAAAAAAAGTTTAGTATTAATTTTTAATTGACCGTATTTTGTCGGTAAAACAGACGGCTTTAGGATCCCCTTAAAACACGTTCTAAAACATAACCTATACACGAAACGAGAACAATTAATTTGTATTTAAATTGACATTATTTGATTAATCAGGGGGTCGATTGTGTATCACATAACTTGCTCACTTTTATAATTTTCACCCAAGTAACATGATACACAATCGATCCCCTGCTGAGTCACAGTCGCCGCCATTTTCGTGCTAAATCGGATGAAGCGGATGTTAAGACCTTACCCTGTCCGTTCCTCTATCTACAGACCTTGATGAGTACTATAAAATAATGTGAAAAAATTTATTTTTTTTATTTTTAAAAAAACCTTGCTTCTCTAACTTTTTTTCAATATTTTGGATTTTTCCACCAATTAAAGGTTATTTTTTTACGAATTCATCCATGTATATTAAAGTTATGTTGTGTAATATCATTTTCGAGAATTAATTATAAACGCCTCCGTAAATACGCTATTTGTGTCCATCCATGCGCTCGATTCTTCGCGCAACGCATTTTCCTGTAATCAGATGTTAACGAATGTACTTGGAGGACATATTCATATCTAATCACGGAAGTTTTCATCACATACAGCTTGAGCACTTATATAAAATAAGTTTAAAGGTCTATAAGACGAATAATTTTATCATTGGAGGCAGAAAAAAATGCTGTCACTTTGCAAGCATTAGTTTAATACATAACATTCTACATGTTATCATGTACCTTTAATTAAATTGTATGAACTATTAATCGCGGTTTTATATAAGACGGATTGACATATTACAATTATGTCTTACTGCAAACTCACTCCTTCCATGCAATCCTTTTTTTATTTTTATCATTATTTTCTTAAATCGTATTTTTTATGTTCAATTTTTCATATATTCTTTTTATTACTTTATTAATTTTTTATAAGTACAATTAAGAAACTATTAAAATCTATAACAATTAATGAAATTACATATAACAATTGTGTAACAATATAATATTACAATAAAGTTAATAATAATATAAATATTTAATATAAGTATTTAATATTTATATTATTAAGGGTCAAATTTATAACACATATGATGGTTATGAAAGAAATTTGTTTTGTATACAACGAGACTTTTTACACCATACATTTACCTGTATATGTATATACAGGCTAGACTATTTTAATCAATACGCGAATATCTCGAAAAGGAGAAGATTTCAAAAAATGTTTCAAATAAAAGTTTATGGTTTGAAGGGGGCCATCAGATAATGGCAATGAATTGACTTTGGAGAGTCATTTGAAGGTCACGTAAAGGTCACCGTCAATTTCTTAAATGAAACCCTCTATTTTTCATTACATATTCTTGTAGCTTATCTCGAGAGCCTTCCAAAACACCATAATAAAGTATTTTTTCATTAAGTATTGTCATAATTGTGATAAGCAAGGTCATATTGCCAAAGTCTGTAGATCAAAAAGAAATAAACAGGATATGGCACACATTACTATTAGATCAATTAATTACAATAAACAACAACTACAATAACTTCATAGAGCAGAGCACTCTACAACAGTTCAGCAAAATGTATGAAATTAACACGATCAACCTGTTGGATGAGCAAGTGTTCAATATACAAATTGATGGTCATGATTTACACATGGAACACTCGATACCGATGCCTTTTACAATATTATTAGTAAAAAGAGATCGTCTGCAATTAAACCTAAAGAATCTTTATGTTTTAAATAATGATTACACTCTTGGAACGTGAATGGATTGCGCTCTTTCCATGTACTAAAGATGTAAATTTTGCTGAATTATTTTCCATTTCCAACAAAGTTCACACAGTGGTTGTCTATTACACCATGTGGTCTATCGGCTGATCAGAAAAGACAATTTGATTAGCCAGTTTGCTATGAAGATATCTTCAATGACATACCCGGTAAACTCATTGGACTAGTGTACTACAATGCGTTTAAAATTAGGAGCAACATCTGTCTTCGCTAGAGCACGAGAGATGCCATCAGCTGAAACGTCCAACTAGTCCTATGCTAGAGAAATCGACCTTAAGATTTTACGACAAGTTTTTACGAGAAGGTGAAATTTGCCGAATCAACACCGTAGTGACTAAGAAGAATGGCAACATACATATTACTAGAAACTACAAATCAACTTTAAATCTCGTATAATCGATGTGCATCCAATTCCAAGAGTCAAACATTATTTATTTAACCAAATAAAAGGTGCTAAACTTCTACTGTCACTTAGATAGCATAGTTGTACACATCCAGTTGATGAGGATTTTAGTCATGCACTCAACGTACCAACGAATAGACTAATTCCTAAACATGCAGTTTATGGAATAGTAAATATATCTGCAATATGGCAACGTTAAATGGAATCCGTCTTACAAGATCTTTTAAACGTGTTGAGTCTTTTGATAATATACTCATATTTGCAGACAGATTCGATAATCTCAATCCTTGAGATCCTTTAGAGTGAAGGGAGATCGCATAATCTATGGCTTAATCGTACAAAGTGTATCTTTGTTATAGTTGAATTCTTAGGACATAAAATAGATAGTTAAGCTGTGCATAAATTAGACACATTGACGCACATTGAAGCAATTTTCGACGTCAAAACCTTCTACGTGAAAAACTACAGCTATTTTTAGACAAAGCAACTTATTACAAATCATTTATTCCAGACCTTTTAACTAGAAATCTACTATGAGATATGCTCCTCATTGAACTTTTACCTAAACAAAGGGTACTAAAGTAGTTTGATATGGATCAAGAACATTTTAATTTCAAGTTCGCAAGTTTTTAAGCCATACAATCCATCACTTCCATTATTATTGGCAACCGATACCAGTAAAACAAAATTGGATGCAGTGCTGTCACATCAGTTAAATAATGAGCAAAAACGTTCAATTGTTTATATACTCGTATAGTCGTACATTGAGTTTCAAAACAACACTATTCACAAATCGACAAAGAAGCATTAACTATAGTTATTGGGGCTGTACAAGAATTTTTGTTATTTACATGCTCGTCATTTTACACTGATTTCAGATCACAAACCACTTATACAAATTCTACGTCTGGAGGAATCGCTCCCTGTATTATGCGTTAGTCGCGAATTATGTTGATTACCTACTCTCTTCGATTACAATGTAATATTTAAACCAATAAAGTTAAATACGAACGCAGATTGCTCCTCACACTTCTAGTGCCGTGACCGTATTCGATCGTTGGCGATCATAGTATTATCCATGATTGTCCTGAGAAAGAATAATGCGGTGCTTTTCCGTTGTCTTCCACATACAGCTCGTCAATTTGACAAACTGTTTTTTGGCAAGATACTCTCGGTGGTTTGCTATTGCTTTTCGAGAGGTGGCGATCGAATAAAAACCGACGATTTTTTGGTCGGATTTGAACTCGGATCTTCAACTCATTAAAACAACGTACATGTTTCTCTGAGTCATGATCGCCACCTCCTCACACTACTAACAACAAATACTATAAAGTAATAGTCAAAGAAGAGAAAAATAGTACATGATGAATTTTATGAATTTATCTTTTGTCTGGATCTTCTTTAGAACTATAACTAAAAAATCCATGGAAATGAGTACATATTGATTACGCAGATCCTGTAGCATATGATCCTGCTTTATTATGGTTGACGCCTACAGCAAATGGGTGAAGTGAAGATTACTAATCGACAACTGCTACGTTGATAATTGCAATTCTAGACGAACTATTAGGCTCAAATTTGACATAGTTTTTTGACTGAATTTTTATAAAAACTTTTTACCTACTGAAAAAAATGTACTTTGCAAGCTGAAAACTAAATGCCAAAATGTTTGTAGAAAGATAAGGAACAATGTTAATGTTGATGAAGTTGACCCTTCTATAATTAGTCTTAACTTATTACATAAATAAAAAGATCTTCTACCATCTTTTCTCTAATATAATAATATTATTATATAATATTAATACGTATCGTATATTATCGTATACTATATTATCACTTTTTTCTTAATTGTATTATAATTTTTGGGATACTCGGTATATGTGTCAAGAAAAAAATAATACAGCACCACTTCGCTTTTCTAACGATACGTCATGTTCGAACAGGGACGTAGAGGATCTAATACCGATTCCGATCATCACATGAAAAGGTCTCAGTCAGTGTCACAGCAATTAGGAGGTAAGCCAAGCTCAGATTTACTTGGCCTAAACTTATTCAATCCTAGCAGTACGCCATCAAGCGCATCGACACCGACCGGTAGCCATCCTTACGCCCCGCTGCAGAGTCCACCACCACTTTCCACATCGCCGACCCAGTCGCAGCCGCCGCCGCCACAATCCGCGCCGCCTATGCATTCTCATACCCGATTCCCAATAGGTAAACCCTATTAACGAGTTTATCTGCGTATCAAATGGCAGAAAGATTTGTTAGGTCATCGAATAAATTAAGTTTTATGAAATTTGTGACACCAAAGTTGAACTTATTTATTAAGATATGTGTATGTGCGAAAAAAAATGGATATACTTCCGAAAGGCCCACATGAGCTAGCGAGTTCAATTTCTTTCAGCACACCTCTCTAAGTATGAGAATGTTAAATATAAAATATTGGAGCTGGCAATAAAACAGAAACAAAGTTTTAGAAATTTTGCTTCCTAGCGGTAAAACATACTCTTTTTGATATCAACATTTAAAGAATTTAAGTAGAATTTGTGATTTCAGGCTTTTGTCCTGACATAGACTCATCGGTGCAGTGAACAACTACAGACCCCCAACTACAGACACATACTGACTAGTGACACAAAATAACTATAGCACAAACTAACTAGTGGTGGAACTCGCTTTACGTAGAAAGTCGCAAACCCATGTGGGACAGAACAATTATAGACCTCGTTTTGGACCAAGGCACAGGGTGGGGTAGGGTAGAACAGCCAGCAAAACTCTCAAAGCTCGGCTTCTGTTCAATTGCCGGAACCAATATTTTATATTTAGCATTCTCATACTTAGAGAAGTGTGCTAAAAAAAATTTGTACCCACTAACTCATGTGGGCCCTTCGGAAGTACAGCTAAAAAAATATTAAGGTTTGTTGTACGAATATTATAATACAAAAAATTATATTTGAGATCTAACATGATCTATCATGATCCAATGTAATTGCGGTGATAGATAATTAATACCACTTATCATCTGCTTGCCGCCGATGGCTGCTGTTATAGATAAACTCGGTATAGCTATGTATCTAAATTGAAACATACTTGTAAATTAGGAACAAGAAGAGATAAGAGTTTGTAAAAAAACATCAACATGATTTTTTCCTTTTTTAGATGGGGATTTATTTTCAGAAGTTGGAGATATCACGCCGGCCTTACCACCCAAACAATCCGCTTCTTCAACACCGACGGGATCAATTGTGATACCCAGACCACCATCGCGCCGAGGAGATGGTCCGTCGCCACGTGGTAGAATATCACCTGCGACAATATCTCGCGCTGACAGCGTTGCGAGTCTGGAATTTCGCACCGCTGGTGTAGGCGTGGGCTCCTCGCGAGGACCATCTCCTCTTACGATCGGCCTAGCCGACACTATCCCCCTAGCGGTAGCATTCCACGAGATAGTGCATTCCTACTTCCGCGGCATGGACGAGACCCGCTGCCAGGTGAAACTGAGCGGTGACATGATGCTCTCGTTTCCAGCTGGCATCGTTACAGTCTTGGCGAACAATCCTAGTCCTGCCAAGCTGACCTTCCGCGTGAGAAACACCAATAGGTTGGAAAGGCTATTGCCGAACAGCCAACTCATCAGCATGTAAGTCATTTTGACTAATCACGTCGATCCTTAAAGAAAACTCGAAAAAACTTGATGAAAGAAGAAACTATGGGGTGATTTCAGGGACGCGACTCAGACTACCGTCGACAGTACAATCTTCGAATTCAACATGAGTGCCTTAACACTGTTGCTACGGCGACAAGCTGAACAGAATCCCTCGGCCTCGTATTTCAATGTGGACATCCTCAAGTACCAGATCAAATGCAAAGAAGGCGCCAGTTCGTGTCCTTTTCAATTGGTCGCATATTGGAAATGTGAAACGACTCATACCGATCTTAAGGTACCCGGCCATCTCTATATTTCGTAAGAGATTTTTGTGAAAAAAATAAAAGCAACAATTTCATTTCTCTATCTCGCTTGGTGTAGCGGCCATTATAAATTAAAGTATTTTATTCGATTCTAGATTGATTATAAATACAATAGTCGCGCCATGGCCTCGCCGAGCCCATTATTGAATCTTCATGTTGCGGCGCCCATCGACGGTGGTTTCAAGTCACTCAACAGCAAACCACCGGCACAGTGGCTACCCGATACAAATCGTGTACTATGGAAATTCACGGAGCTTTCACAGCACAGCGAGGGTAACGGAGTCGGATCCTTGAAAGCGCGGGTCGAACTCGAACGCGGTCCAGGCAATCAGGGCACGATATTCACTCAATTCAATTGCGAAGGGACCACATTGTCAGGTGTTGAATTTGAGCTTGTAGGCTCAGGATACCGATTGAGCTTAGTGAAGCGAAAATTTGTGTCAGGTATGTTAATTAAGCAACTTTCAATCACTATATGATTACGTAAAAGTAGTTAGGTATATAAAGAGGATAATTTTGTGTCACTTAAAGATATAACGAGATAATACATTATAAAAAACATTATTTTATTAATACAATATATGATGTATAGAGGGTATCTGGTAATCACGTGCCATTTCTGGCGAGGCATTGGGAGAAGGGTTCTGCAAATAACAGTGGCTACAATGTGATGTGTGAGGTTTCCGCGTCAAACTATAATTATAGTTTTTCTATCGAAATGAAATAAAATGTGGTATAGAAAATATATTCTACAATGCTATATTTTCCATGGTACCATACGTAATCACTTTTATCACAGAGCGTTCTCTCATTGGCTCACCAATGTGTCTGACCAATTTGTGCAAAATATACCGAAACAGGTCAATTTTGATTTTAAAGGATGTATAATTGTAATAAATTTAATCATGTCATTACTTCATCTTTTTGATTAGGATAGTTATTCTTTAAAAAATTTTAAATGACAATAGGAATCAAGTCACACTTAAAGTTTTTTAAATTCTTTTTACAGCTGTCTTGGTTTTTTAATTTGGGCGTGTTTTTTAAGAAATTGCATTTGAAAATTTTAAGTATTAAAAATAAAAAATTAAAATAAAATTAATTGAAAGACTTGCAAGATTATTTCTTTTTTCTCCATTAAATCTTTTTTTACACTTGAAAAATAAAATTTATGCCAGTATTAAATTCCTTATGAGTTTATGTAAAGATAGAGATTTAGTATCGTAGAGTAACATTGGAAATGTCTTAAAATGTCCACATTTTTAAACAGAGACTTTATTATTATGTGAAAATTAATGATGTAATAAGAAAGTAGTTTATAAAACGACTATGAATCGTATTTATTTCTTAATACAATGTTTCGATCATTAATTAGATTCTTTTTAAGTGTATATAATATATATTATTGCTCTATAGGAGAAACTTATCATTTTATTATTATTTTTATTATTGTATTATATTTTATTATTTTAGATTTTAGACCATAGCATCTTATTATTTTATTATTTTATTGTTTTATTATTTTATTATTTATAATACAAAAGAAGTATTTATGAATTTAGCAATATAAGTATTTTAAGAAGCACGACAGTAATCATTCAGTTGTCAGTAAATATAAGTCATGATTTTGATTGGTTGAAACCTGTATTTTATATAAGGAAAGATACATTAAGAAAAGGGAGATCACTGAAATGTTTTTTTATTAAAAAGTAACTTTACGATTAATTTACAAAAAGATACGAAAAAAGAGATATTTAATATGATGAACTTATTAATGTTATATAAGTATTCTTTATTTATTTATTTATCTCTGACGTCGGTTATGATTTTTATATTTCGTATTTGGTTTACTTAGCCTTTTAATTGCGGTCATAGGCTGCTGATGTGCTTCTTGCGTCTGAAAATTTGTCACAATCTGAAGACTCAATATTATATCACTTGACGTATGGTTTTGTATTTATTTTATCTCTATATTTGTGTTATTTAATGTAGTATTGGTTGCATTCTAATGTGATGACGCTATTATAATCTATATTGTATTATACCTGAGAAGGACATAATTAATGGTCAAAATGTTAAGGATTAAAAACGATTCATAACCAGTTAGTCGATTTATAAATCACCTTCTTATTATTATTACTCAATGAAAGAAATAAAGAGTATTTTAATTTAATTAATGACGTATATTTTGAACATTTGAACAACTAAAGTGAAGTCAATTGTGAATATAAGCCATGATACCAATTTTTTTAAAGATATTTATTTTTATAAATTCATAAGTATTTCTTTTCCATTATAATAATAAATTTATAATAAATTAAATAATAAAAGAATAAAATAATAAAATGAAATGTTTCTCCTATAGAGCAGTATTTATTTTATTTCATCCTAAAACTAGTAAACCAAAAATTTATAATTAATTTATAATTTATATTATTAATTTAGTGTATTTGTTTCAAAATAGTAATAAATATTCAACTTTAACAACTTCCCAATTGTCACTTTATTGGGTGCTTGAATTAATTCTGGCTGTTGACTAAAGGCCCGTCTACAATGGCAGTAAGCAGTAGAGAGTAAGGAGTAAGAAGTAAGGAGTACGAAATGGGATTTGCCCATTTTCATTACTGCCGGTTTTTAATTTGTCAAATCTTACTTCTTACTCCTTACTCTGTACTACTTACTGCCATTGTAGACGACCCATAATAGAGGTCAGTAATTGTATTATTTCAATATAACCGAAATGATATGACCGTTGTATATACATATGAGAGTACTGTTAATATGCATAATAATCAGTGTGTGACATTAGATTGGAGTGCAAAGAACACAATTTTTGTTGCATTGAAGATGTCTCATACCAAAAAGTATGAAAGTTTCGAAAAAAAAAAAACATTTGCAGGAAGCATTACTTTTCTGCTTACATCTCAAGAAATCTGCTGCTGAAAGTTTACTAGTGGAAGCTTATGGGAAACATACTCTAACTGAAACAACTTGCAGAGATTGGTTTAGACGATTTAACCCGGCGTGAGCTAGGTGGATAATTGCAACTTCGACTGCTAGGTAGGGTGTGACATACCCGAACTTGTTTGGCCGATTTTTTCATACTAATTTTAAGAAATCTTACTTAAAAAATATTCCTTACGACATAATGGATTTCCCATCAAATAAAACGATAAATAAAATTCAGAATTATAAGAAAATTATGTTTATTAGAATCTCAAGTAAGCAACAATTTTAAACGCTACAGAGATCAATCTTTTCAGGAACATCTGTTTCGACCTAAAATTAAATTAAGAAACAAAAAAATTATATCTTTCTTCTTTTTAACAGATAAACTAAAAAACAAACTTCTCAGCTAATCTTCAGAAAGTTCTGCGTTTGTAATACACATACCCCGACGCTCTTTATGCGTGTGTATCTAACTCGAACGCCGGCGCAGCATTCAACTGTTGCGTTCCTACCCCTCCTCGCACTCTTATCCTCAGCTATTCAACGCAGCAAATAAAACAAACGACGGTAACTAAGTGAAAATCAAAATTCAAAATCGGTCGGGTGTGACATATTCGATCTAGCTCACGCCGGGTTAAAGGCAACGATTTTAACATTGACAAAAAGCCTGGTCCGCCGAAAAAGTTTAAAGATGGAAAATTGGAGATATTACTGGAAGAAGATTCATGTCAGACGCTCAAAGAGTTGTCGGAACCACTAAATGTCGATGAGTTAACTGTAGACAGACGTTTAAAAGCAATGGGAATGAGTCAGAAGCTAGGAAACTGGGTCCCACATGAATTGAGAGAAAGAGACATTGCGAAACGTTTAATCATTTGTGAATTGCTGCTTCAAAGGCAAAAACGGAAGTCGTTTTTGCATCGAATTGTGACTGGCGGTGAAAAATGAATTTATTACGACAATCCTAAGCACACGACATCGCGTCCCGGCGAACCTCAACATCCACACCACGACAGGATATTCATGGAAAGAAGGCCATGCTGTGTATTTGGTGGGATCAAGTCGGTGTAGTGTGTTATGAGCTGCTGAAACTGAGTTAAACCATCAATGCTGAACACTACCGACGACATTTAGTTAATTTGAATCTAGTACTCAAAGAAAATGCCCGCAATATGCCGAAAGACATGACAAAATTATTCTTCTCTATGACAATGCTCGACCACATATTGCAAGCAGTGAAGGAAATCTTAGAGACATTTAGATGGGATGTGTTACCTCACCCACCGTATTCCCCAGACGTTGCTCCTTCAAATTATCATTTGTTTAGATCGATGCTGTGTGACCTCTCTTACCACCACCTCAGATCTTTCGAAGATATAAAAAAACAGGTCGATTACTGGATTGCCTTAAGAGATCCTGAATTTTTCTACCGCAGAATCCATGAGTTACCTGAAAAGTGGGAAAAGCTTGTAACTTTCGGAGGACAATACTTTGAATAAAATATAATGTACCGTTCTTTTAACATAAACATTAGTAAAACAAACATTCTGTGTAACGTTCGCAAGTTTTCTTCAAAAACAAACGTTGTAATCGAAGGGCAAAACGAACAAAGCCGGGTGACAGTGCCAACAATATGTAATTGTACAAAAAACTATACAATAACAAACGTTTCGATTTGGAATAAAATCATCTTTAGTGTCGGTTAATTAATTAAAATTTCACCAATAATGTTGTATAGTTATTTGTATAATTACATGTTGGCACTGTCACCTAGCTTTGTTCGTTTTTACCCTTTGATTAGAAACATAAGTTTTTGTTAGAAAAAAACAGCGAGAATTAATTCAGCACCCAATATCTTGTTCCAACAACTCTTGACTACTCTTAAAAGAATCATTTAAAAGTTGCTTAAAAAAATTATCTAAAAATCTTTGTCAAAATTTAAACATTCTTGAAGTATGTTTTCTAAAAAAATATGTTTTACATAAAGAAGTTTTTTTCAGTATTTTTTTACATATTTATTTATTAATAAAAAAGATGATTATTGATGAGCATAATTCTCATAACTTGATCAGTTATCGAAGGTTGTATTGTTTTAGGAAAATATATATGCGACGGAGATTCGGATTCGCGTTCCAGGTATGCCGCGCCACCATCTAATGCAGATTGACGAATGGACCTTCCGGAATGGATGCCTCAATGGGAGAGCCAGCCTATTTAATATTGGTACTTGTTTAATCATTCACTGCCCATATCATGACTATCGATCATTCATATTCCGATTACGCGTGGAGAAGCTTGTTGGATACCAAAGTGTGCATCGGCCGAAGATCAAACGGATTTTTTGTAAATATCGTACAATGTGAAACGTAAATAGAGGAAAAAGTACTTTACAATCGAAATAACATGCTTTTTCCGACAAAACGAACTTGATCCATATTCTCTCTGCGCATTCAATAGCGAGCGTTTCAAGTCTTCATTTGTGTTAAGCCATATTATATTTTATCTCGACGGGAACATACAATACATACAATTAGGAAATTTAGGTGTAAGACACGTTCGATGTTGAATGCGCTGTTAAGACATTTGTGACTTCGCTACTAGAACAAACAAATAGAATCAAAAATCCAACTTAATGCAAGACGTGCTACGACGAATATGCATTCTATGTGTTTTATATATAACTCGTATATTTTTTAATTTTTTATATATTCCCCTCATTAAGGTACTACTGTACTAAGCTATATAATAATACTACTATTTTAACAAAGTTTCTATGATAGAACGCAGTAAATAAATGCAAGCAACATTTTTCGTCAAATGAGAGAGATTCTCACACAAAGATTTTTGGTGTCCAGCATACTTTCCGACACGATAATTTTCATTTGATAATTTCTCTTTTCTCTCCTCTCTTCCTCTCCTTCTTTTTCCCTTCCTTTCTCCTTCCCTCTCTTTTCTCTCTGATTAAAATATGTGCGCAGCATTTTTTAAATTCTCTCTTGAAACAATGTACAACGTCTTTATTTTATCGTTACATCTTCGTTTTATCCTGCGCTATTTTAATGCAATATGTAAGCATTATGTATTTTTAATAAGCGTACGGAAATAGAAAAAATGTAAACAACGCGTATAAATGCCGATTAAATATATATATATATTTAACATTTATACTTTGAGAGGAAGAAGCATTGTTTTGCGCATGACTGGCGAGCTTTTCGGCGAAAACGATAGCACGTACACCAATTTTTACTTTATTTTTATGCGCGCGAAGATGATAATGTTAAATAGTAAATTGTATGATAAGAGTAAAAACTGTATCTCCAGTAGAAATAATGACAGCGAGGAACACAATAGCGAGGAAACAGAAATAAAGAGTTTAAATGATACTTTTTTAAACATTAACATATGTTGGATGCGAGACGAATCAAACACGATTCTGTATTTTTGAACGTTTAAATGTTAAAACACAATTTTCGATATTAATAACAGGCTCTTAGCTTTAGGTATAACTAACGAATGTGGAGAATCATTTATCTAAATGTTTCAAACTGAGATTCTTAGTATTATGTGTAAGATGCTGAAAGAGTGTCATACCTATTGCGATTGTGGCACGTTCTGTTTTCATCTATAAGAACGTATTCTCGTTATACACACTTATTCACATGTTACACTGCTTTATACAAATTGATTAATTTAATCAACAGACTACGAGATACCATAAACTAATGTTAAGGCATTTTATACAAAAACACTGATTCTCAATAAGTAAGTCAATTTCCTGAAGGTATTAATAAATAGATGATTTATTTGTATCAATAGTTATTTCGATATTAATCAATTATGAATCAATCGGAAATTAATAAATTAATCGAAAATTAATTGCGACAATCGCAAATGTTTCGAACTGAAATGACCGCAATTGATTTGATAGATTTAATTTGTGCGTAGGATATAAATTATAATCATATTTTTGAAGAAATGACAACAGAGTTATTTGTGATAATAATCTTATTATCGTGCAATATATAATTGGTTTCAAAAATAATTTTGTTTCTTCTAAACATATCTTTAGTACAATGGTATTTAACTCATTAAAACCGTTATTATAACATAGATGAATATATATTATCCCTAGTAGTACAATATACAGGAAATAATGTAATCTAATATATCCAACATTGGTCCAACATTGTATCTCCTCTTATTTAACCAATATGTCTATTCAATAATATTGGCCCAATATTGGTTCGATATTCACATTAGGAAATCTTGACCAATGTATTTTCAATGTAAATTATTGTTTAATATTATATAACTATTGACGTTCAATATCTGTAACGTACATTACCATTTATTCTGTGGGCAATATTGACTTTATTTTGGGAGATATTGGTCAACATACTCCCAATAGAATCAATGTTTAGCCGATATCAATGTACAGCTAATGCACTGTGCTACTAGGGATAAAATAAAAATAAAAAATATTCGGCGCTACAGTTTTGTGTAGGACTGTCTACAGTCTTAGCCTACTTCTACCTAAAAGTTTCCGAAGTCGCAGGATTCAAAGTGATTCAGTGTTCACCATGCCTACACATAATCCGATCTTCACAAAAACATAAATTATATCAAACCTGCGAGGTTTGGAAGGGTGTACCGCGATCACAAGCGCGATTAATACGCTGCGACCGCACGTTCGTATTTTCTCAAGCATACTCCAGAGTAACGAACTGTAAAATACGTCTTTAAGATAATTTTCTCCGCTGTCCAATGATGTTCTTTGGCCGAAGGACTTGTTACAACTTAGGTGCTTTATTTTTCACCTTCAATCAAGTTCAGGGAAGCAGCAGTAAACGATATGACGGCGCATCCGCGTTCTTACAAATATAAAATTGTTTTTATTTTTGGAATACAACACATACTCACGTACGCACGCACACACGTATATGTATATACAGTACCGGCCAAAATTATATCACCTTTAGGTTTTTGAATATAATTTATTTTAAAGTGCACGGATTTTTATCAAATCATGACTTGTTTTGATGATAAGTATAGTTTATTCAAGAAATAATTTTTCATTAAATAATAAAAACAATAACTTGTGAAAAATTAATTTGAAATTTCCAAATGTTAAATATGTTAAATTTAATAAAAAATAAATTTTGAACCATATATATTATACTAATATTATACTAATATACTAATATACCATATATATTATAATAATAAATATTTTGAAAATAGACAACGAAACTAGTTATAACTGTAAAAAAAATTACTGCGACACGAAAAATAAAGAAAGCACAAACATGCAATTTTGGGGAAAATTAATAAAAAATTCGAAAATCATGGAGTATTTTGTCAAATCTCATTATACTTCATGTACACCTCCTTCCAGGTGTCTACTGTAAAATTTTTAGCGCATTCGATGTACTTTGACAAAAGTTCTTTTTAAAGAAAGAAAAAAAAGCTGATATAATTTTGGTCGGTACTGTATACAGGATGATTCAGGTCACCCGGAGGAGTCGACACATACGTGTTTCTCATGAAAAACTGAGTCGAAAATGTCAATAGCAAATTGTTGTGAGGTCAATAGTTTTTAAATGGTGAGCCTTTGAAACTGTCCAACTACAAAACATACAGTTTGCATCAAGTGCGACACAACCAAGTGGCCGGCCAGCTTTGACAGGTACGGTGTTGAACGACAAAAGATACCGTTAAATATTTATTAATATTTACTGCTATAAATTGAGTATAATTTAATTGATGAAAAGTAATGTCAATTGTAAATTCGATAAAACATTATTTATGCCCGTCAAAGCGCCCGGCCAGCCGCTT
This sequence comes from Crematogaster levior, assembly GCA_901521435.1. Lineage (NCBI taxonomy): Eukaryota > Metazoa > Arthropoda > Insecta > Hymenoptera > Formicidae > Crematogaster > Crematogaster levior. The sequence continues at coordinate 175,476 of CABEGB010001207.1, forward strand.
GGTTACGCCACACTTGATGGCGCGAACTGTACGCTCTGTAGTTGGACTGCAGTTTCAAAGACTCACCATTTAAAAATTATTGACCTCACAACAATTTGCTATTGACATTTTCGACTCAATTTTTCATGAGGAACATGTATGTGCCGACTCCTCCAGGTGACCTGAATCACTCTGTACATGTGCAACACATGGAAAAAAATGGTGTTGGATTAATAACATTAGCCTTAATGAAAAAAAAAAAAAAAAAATATATATATATAAAATCTTGTTAATTCAGTAATAGTAGAAATAAATAATATTTTATTATTATAAAAGAAAAGCTTAGGACGAAATCGGAATAACGCTCAATCAGGGTAAGTAAACTATATTTTATTACATTACGTGTTGCCATGGTACAGAATGGTATCGGTAAAAAATCTTTAAAGATATTTCTTATTAGAAATGCTCCAATTTGCGCGTTTCTTCCATGTTGTCGTAGATTTTGAATATTACTCACATTCAATCTTTCTTCCGTGTTATGATAGTTAAAATGATAGTTTGACTTTTTCGAATTACCTTATGAAATAGACATGTGGTTAATTATTTGGTTTACGTTTTAAGAATGTGCTTTGAGTCTTCTGCGATAAATCCTGAAAGTTCGAAATATAATCCCAAACGCACATTCTACCAATCTCTGTGCTCTGCACAATTGATAATTGAATATTCGTTTTTTAATATCTTCGATGCTTTGCGCTCCTGGATATGGTCCTATTAAATATTTTTTCAACGGAAAAAAATGCCTCATCTCCGAGTATAACATATCGTGCTACAGTATTTGTTCCTGGAAGACCACAGTCTTTAGGAACATTTAATTTCTCATTCTCAAGAGATTTTCCTAAATTGGAATTAGTAAATATACCACCGTCGCTATTTTTGCCCTTTGAGCCTATATCTACAGCTATAAATCGATAGTTTGCATCTACTAGAGTTAATAGTACAACGGAAAAGTTTTTTATAATTAAAATAGAGTGATCCACTGTTTGCTGGAGCATCTATTACTATATGCTTTCTGTCAATTGCTCCTAAACAATTTTGGAAATTCCACATAATCCATATATCTTTCGCAATTTCTATCCAGTTCTCTTTCTGTAGAGTTGGAATATATTCGGCTAATAATTCCTTATTGATTGCTTGACAAACTTCTACAACGATTGCTTTGACAGTAGAATGACCAAGATGATAGCTGAATGCAATTGTTCGATATGAATCTCCAGTTGCTAGAAATCTATAATAATTAAAAATATAATAATAAAAATATAAAAATAAATAAAAAATATTAAAAAATGATACAATATATATGACTAGTTTTCAGAAAAAGGCGAAATTCGTGTCCCTACTCAATTTTACCCGTTATTAATATTATGTCTTTAGATTAATATTTTTTTATGGAAACTATACCAGTATAGTTACTTGTACCATACATAATTTTAGTGTTCTTGTTTCAAAATAAAACATGGCAGTTGATCAAATACCCTAAAAATCATTCCCTCATCATGTCCCAAACTCAATATTTCGATGTGATATAACGTAATTTTAATTCATCTTGTTTTATGAAAACGTTCATGTTAATTACATTAAACATGTTAATTACATTAATTACTTTAAAAATACTGTATTTTATGGTAAATATGCCTTTTATTAAGTACACAGACGAAAATCATTTGATAATTCATTGTCTATTTCGGTCCCAAAAAAAAATATCATTCCCTCACATTTTATAAACACTTGTGTTGTACTTTTAAATTTAGTGATACGTTGCCGCGCTTATGAATTTTTAATAGTTGGCAATACTGCCAATGTAACCATAACATCATTGTTGCTCGGCACGAACAGATTTGTAGAAGCGCAATAATTTTCTGCTAATTATTTAAACATTACATTTTTATGCATCATTCCCTCACTGTAAAATTTAACAAGGTAATTATTTTATTATGTAATAATTTATATGGTATCTTACATGTTTCAGGAGGTAAAAAAACTTGCCTCATCGTCTAAATTAAAGTGAAGTTATATACGATCACTTTTTGTTGGTTATGTTTGATTTTATCATTCCCTCACTATCATTCCCTCATTTTTATCATTAAAAAAATTTATGTTAATGTGATAAGTTTTTCTTTAACAATTCAATTAGTTTATTAAACTAATAGATAAATTAAAATAAAATAAAAGTCGTTATAAAATAACAATAACAAATAAAATATTACAGATCTCAGTAATTTAAGAAAAATATTTGTCAAAGTGTTAAAAAACAAAAAATTTTCAAAAAATAAATTTATATTTTGAAAAAAAAATTCATAATTTACTTTTTAATTTCACGATAGTAACGTAAATATAGCAATGATATGAAAAAAACTCATTACTTCACTTAAATCATCATTCCCTCATAATTCATTTTTTTCATTACCATATAATTATAATTAAAATTAAGAAAAGTTGGGGACCACGTAGACAGTTGAGGTAAGGCACTTCTGTACTACATATTATGTAGAAAAAAATGTCAAATATATTAAGTTATATTATTTTTATTTTGAAAGGTCATTTTTCGCATTTTTCTGAGAACTAGTCATGTATATATACAAATAATTAAAAACTATTATTTAAAATTTATATATAGAAAAAAATTATATTATAAAAAATTTGATTGTTATTGTTAATTTGATTGTTGCTATTATTATTATTATTCAATAATATTAATAGCAACACTAATAAACAAAACTAATAAGCAACACTATTAATAATAAACAATTAATAATAACCAATTAATAATAACCAATTGCGACAATATCGGTAAAATTAATAAACAAATTATATATTAATACATATAGTATAATGTCATATTTCTTTCATTTGTAGATGCAAAAACAAGATGTAGATGCAAACGCTGGGAATATTTGAGATTTCAATATCGAAAACATTTAAGCAAGCAGAAGACAAAGAGTGGGCAAGCAGCTGCAAAGATAACAAAATGGAAATTTCAAGATCATATGTCATTTTTAAATGAATTTATAAATCAAGACAGACCGCGATTAACATCTGTGGCGGACAGTTTACACAGCCGCACATGCGCCGCCGCTCGGCGCAGCGAGCCACCGAACTGTAGTTCGGGCGCCGCCGCCAGGTGGCCACGGGACGGCGACTTTCTCATATCGAAGATTCAATATCGACGGTTTCTAGTTCGGGTGCCGCCACTAGGTGGCCACGAGGCGGCGACTTTCTCATGTCAAAGATTCAATATCGACGGTATATATACCGGACCCCCAACCGAGATCAGAATCGATTCCCTGTCCCGGGGACAAGCAGGACTGTAACGGCTCTCCACCGTCGTAGAAGGTTGGAGTATTTTTGCCAATCCCGAGACATCCTTGCTGGATCGTTGTTCGAGTGCGCCTAGGCAGCACCAGCGAGATAGCAAGGTACCCGGGAAAATCCGACGGTCCTTCAAGCCACACATCTGAACCCGCGGTCGCGAGTGTAAGTACAAGTGAACGTGTTTGTCGCGAGTGTAAGTACAAGTGAACGTGCTTATCGATCACATTCGACACGACGCCACGACCCCCTCTTCAAGGAGTCCAGGACCAGAGATACGTTCCCTCGACGCCGCCTTCCATAAGCCCACCTGGGGCTCTGCCAGCGACCTCTACAGATAAGCCACGCGCACAGGGAAATAGGCGCAGGAAGAAGAAGGCTAAATTGATCCAGCTCCATGGCCCATCGCCGGAAAAGTAAAGCACAACAGAGCACCAATCCGCCCTTTTCTGGGCGCCAAATAATTCCACTGAGGAATCTCTGGTTGTAATCAATAAAGGGAATTACCTGTCATATACAAAACCCCACAAATTGATAACCCTGACGTGATCGAATAACGAAAGTGGGCAACATGACAGACCGCCAGAACACATAGCTAGAACCTGGTTTACCAGAGGAAGCGCAAGCACAAATTAACAGGATAGCGCTCAAAATACCTCCATTCTGGGCAGACGAACCAGAACTATGGTTCGCCCAACTCGAAGGGCAATTTACATTGGCTGGAATCACCCAGGATAGCACCAAATACGCTTACGTGTTGTCACACATTGAGACTAGGCACGCCAAAGAAATCAAGGATCTAATCACTCAGCCTCCCAGTGCTAACAAGTATGAAACAATCAAAAAGGCACTCATTCAGCGACTATCGATATCGCAGGAGCAACAGATCAGACAGCTGTTGGAGCATGAAGAAATGGGCGACAGAAAGCCTTCGCAGTTTCTTCGGCATCTACAAAGCCTAGCGGGCGCCACAGTACCTGAGTCACTCCTGAGGACTCTCTGGATGGGCAGATTGCCATCTCAACTCCAAGCCATCTTGACCACACGTTCCGCGGATGACTTAACGGAAGTCGCAGAACAGGCAGACCGGATACACGAGGTGACCGGTCGATCGGTAACCGTCGCCGGAATCCAACCAACCAAGGACAGACAGACCTTGGAACAACAAGTCGAGGCCTTGGCAAAACGAGTAGCCGACTTGAACCTCAGCTAGGCCCGCAAAGAAAAGGGGAACACGAGAAACGATCTCGTGCCCGTAGCCGCTCCAAAACTCCTAAGGACGGCATTTGTTATTACCACCGTCGCTTCAAGGAAGAAGCTCAAAAATGCACACAGCCGTGTGCCTACAAGAAGCCCGTGGACAAAAAGAAGGAAAACTAGAAGGGCGTTCGCAGATGGCGGCGAGCGACGTCAGCCCTAAAACCAGCCGCCTGTTCATTACAGACCGGAAGACGAAAACCCGGTATCTCATTGACACGGGATCGGACGTCAGCGTCTACCCGAAGGATATGATACTGGGTCGAAAACCGGCCACGGCGAGGATTTTGTACGCAGCAAATGGATCCATCATACCCACGTACGGGGACACGACATTACAGCCTGATTTCGGCTTACGTCGTAATTTCCTATGGCGATTTGTGATTGCTGAGGTGACAACGCCCATCATCGGTTCCGACTTCCTGGCGCATTATCACTTGCTGAAAAAGGGCAAGTTGATAGATGCTCTAACAGGACTCGAAGTGCGCGGATCAGCTGGTATCAATTCACTTCACACAGTGAAGTCTGTCGGAGGCAACACCCGATATCACCAGTTATTAGCGCAGTACCCACAAATCACAAAGGTCACTGGGATCCACCAGCCGAGTGCTCCACACTCCACAGTACATCACATAGAGACAACGCCAGGCTCCCCAGAAGCAAACAGACCACGGAGACTGGCACCCGATAAACTCAAGGCGGCTAAAGCAGAATTCGATCTCCTCTTACAAGAAGGGATCATTCAACCAATGTTGTGAGGTGGGCCCCCTTTTCTGGCGCATGCGCGGCGAACGTAGCATCAGTGAAGTATCTCCATATGTAAAAAGGTGTACCATTGGTCACCCGTATAATTTTGTAAGTTTTTGTAATTTAAGGAAAAATATAATTTTTTAAATTATTTTATGGAAATATATATATATATATATAATTATGTGTATATATGTTTCTATAGTCCTCCGTTGTCCGTTGCACGTTGAACCCGCCAAAACTTTCGCGCCCATATCTCCTCTGCAGACAGTCGTCTAGATACGTGTCTGTTAATACTAGCCTAACAGACAACATGGCCGCGCATGCGCCAGAAAAGGGGGCCCGCCTCACAACACTGCATTCAACCCTCAAAGAGCCCATGGGTAGCCCCACTACACATGGCTCCCAAAAAGGAGGGCGCATGGAGACCGTGCGGGAATTACAAAAGACTGAATGCACGTACAGTACCTGACCGCTATCCCATTCCGCACATCGAAGATTTCGCACACTCACTCTGCGGGAAGAAGATTTTCTCAACACTGGATTTGGTCAGAGCATATAACCAAATTCCGGTACATCCAGACGACGTTCCGAAGACAGCTATCACCACGCCATTCGGCTTATTCGAGTATCTCTACATGCCATTCGGACTACGAAATGCGGCACAAACCTTCCAGAGATTCATCAACGAAGTCATCCATGGACTGGACTTTGTTACGCCTACATAGATGACTTGCTGATAGCCTCTAGCTCAGAGGAGGAACACACAAAACACCTCCACGAGTTGTTCAAGCGTCTGACAAAGTACGGAATTCGACTCAACCCCGCAAAGTGCGTCTTGGAGGCAACCCAAGTAAAATTCCTGGGTTTCCAGCTTTCAGCCGAAGGCACACGTCCTCTCTCAAAGAAAGTCCAAGGCATTCAGAACTTTCCAAAACCAACCACGATCAAACAGCTCCGACAGTTCCTCGGTATGATGAACTATTATAGACGTTTCATACCGGGGGCTGCGAAAGACCAGGCTATCCTCAACGACGTTTTACGAGGACCCAAGATGAAAGGTAAAACGCCACTTACGTGGAACGACCAACTAGAGCACTCCTTTCAAGCATGTAAACAGAGCCTGACGGAAGCTGCACTATTAGCTCATCCTAAACCAGATGCAAAGCTCACCTTAACCACAGACGCATCTGATACAGCCATAGGGGCAGTCATCCAGCAACAAGCAGGCACAGAATGGCAACCTTTGGCATTCTTGAGCAAAAAGCTGAACCGGGCGCAGACAAAGTACAGCCCGTACGATAGAGAGCTACTAACTATCTACTCAGCGGTGAAGCATTTCCGGCACCTATTGGAAGGACGGGAATTCACCATCTACACGGACCACAAGCCTCTGATTTACGTCTTCAGCCAGGATTTGCTACGCAGCGCCCCTCGACAAGCTAGGCAGCTGGACTTTATCGGGCAATTCTCAACGGACATCCGCCACTTAAGCGGAAAGGACAACGTGGTCGCAGACGCACTGTCAAGAGTAGAGTCAATCTCAAAAGCTCCGGACTTCGAGGAACTAGCGAAGTCACAACAGCAAGACCAAGAACTCACTGAATTGGTCAAGAATAGTGCGGACATAGCACTCAAACTCACCGGGATCCAAATTCCCGAATCAAACACGAAACTAATCTGTGACGTATCCACACAGATAGCACGTCCTTTCGTGACAAGTCCATTCAGACAACAAGTCTTTCAGGCGCTACACGGGGTTGCTCACCCCGGAGTCAAGGCCACAACTAAGCTAGTAACAAAGAGTTACGTATGGCCAGGGATACAAAAGGATTGCCGTGTCTGGGCTCAGGCATGTGTACCCTGTCAAAAAGCCAAGGTATTCAGGCATACGATCACAGCGCCAGGGAACTTTCCGAATCCTACAAAAAGGTTCCAACACATACACACAGACATTGTGGGACCACTACCATCGTCATTGGGATTCAGATACTGTCTCACAATCATTGATCGATTCACAAGGTGGCCGGAGGCAATACCGATTCCGGACATCACCGCAGAGACAGTAGGAAGAAGCCTATTCAGTAATTGGATTCGCAAGATTTGGGACTCCATCACGAATCACAACGGACTAAGGACGACAATTCGAATCAGACCTCTTCAAGAAGTTAACGGAACTAACGGGATCAACACACAACACAGCGTATCACCCGGCAGCTAACGGAATGATCGAGAGGTTCCACAGACAATTGAAGACCGCAATCAAATGCCATGAGACGGAAGAATGGGCAGAGATCCTCCCAGTAATCCTCCATGGGCATCAGAGCGGCATTTAAAGAAGACTTGCAAGCCTCACCATCAGAACTCGTCTACGGGGAATCATTACGATTACCTGGACAATTCTTTTCGGAGGCAGAATTGAAAAAAGATTCCATTGACAACTTTACAGACAGATTCAAGAAATACATGAGGAATCTGACACCGAAAATCAAAAGACATGAAGAGAAGCACACCTTTATATACAAGGATCTGGCAATGTCACCACAAGTATTCGTCAGGCATGACATACCCAGTGGCATTCCTCAACCTCCATATGACGGACCGTACCCTGTCCTCAGCAGAGGAGACAAAACGTTCAAAGTCCGCATCAACGGACGTACAACAAACGTCTCGATTGATAGACTAAAGCCAGCTTACACACTGGAACAGGAACAATCCGAGAACAAACAATCACAGCCGGAGCCTACCGAAGAATCAACCACACGGACAAGAAGTGGCCGCATATCACGCCCACCAGTGCGGTTTACATAACTCTATATCAACCAAGGGGGTTATGTGGCGGACAGTTTACACAGCCGCACATGCGCCGCCGAACGCCGAACTGTAGTTCGGGCGCCACCGCCAGGTGGCCACGGGACGGCGACTTTCTCATATCGAAGATTCAATATCGACGGTTTCTAGTTCGGGTGCCGCCACTAGGTGGCCACGAGGCGGCGACTTTCTCATGTCAAAGATTCAATATCGACGGTATATACAGGGTGATTCAGAACAACCCCTGCAGATTGAAATGTCGTATTCCTGAGTCAATTCTGAGATGATTTTTTCCTTTACCAAAATTTTCTCCGAAGCTTAGTTTTTGAATTATAAAGAGAAATAGTTAACGAATTACGGAAAGAGTACGGAAGGTAGGCAGGGGCGACGCAACTCACCGTCCGACGCAGGTGATTACGTGGGGCGCCTCAGCCTTAGCTCATCGCTTTACGTATCGATACACACGCACATGACATTCTCGCTCTCTCTCACTCACTCACTCTCACTCTGACTTATTCTCACTCTTGCTCACTCACTACCATTTATTTTTGTAATTAAGAAACTAAGCTTAAGAGATAATTTTGCAAAGAAATGTAAGTGTCAGAATTGAGTCAGGAATACGACATTTTTCTCAATCACTTACCTGTAGAGATGCGATGACTTCGTGTTATTGTAGTTCCTTGAGAGAGATGGATGGATCGTATTTCTTGTGACTTCCACAACTTTTTGTAGATATTAAATCGCGTTCCCACTGATAATCCACAGCTGAGTAATCACACGCAAAATATTCTTCTTTTATAAATTTACGTTTCACACATTTTCACTCACGTTTCACTCACTCGATCACTAATCACTGTCGATCACCGAGTAATTATTTGACTGAAAAGAAATCACTCAAAGAAATACACACGATACACAACACGCGACACGTGTTTACTTCGCGACAGCAAGCAGTCGACTGATTTTTGGTTATGGTTGTACTAGCGCTGCCAACCGTAAATTGCCGCATTCTGAATATTCAAGATATTTGATCAATCGCACGCTTGCACGGTTGGCAGCGCTAGTACAACCATAACCAAAAATCAGTCGACTGCTTGTTGTCGCGAAGTAAACACGTGTCGCGTGTTGTGTATCGTGTGTATTTCTTTGAGTGATTTCTTTTCAGTCAAATAATTACTCGGTGATCGACAGTGATTAGTGATCGAGTGAGTGAAACGTGAGTGAAAATGTGTGAAACGTAAATTTATAAAAGAAGAATATTTTGCGTGTGATTACTCAGCTGTGGATTATCAGTGGGAACGCGATTTAATATCTACAAAAAGTTGTGGAAGTCACAAGAAATACGATCCATCCATCTCTCTCAAGGAACTACAATAACACGAAGTCATCGCATCTCTACAGGTAAGTGATTGAGAAAAATGTCGTATTCCTGACTCAATTCTGACACTTACATTTCTTTGCAAAATTATCTCTTAAGCTTAGTTTCTTAATTACAAAAATAAATGGTAGTGAGTGAGCAAGAGTGAGAATAAGTCAGAGTGAGAGTGAGTGAGTGAGAGAGAGCGAGAATGTGTCATGTGCGTGTGTATCGATACGTAAAGCGATGGGCTAAGGCTGAGGCGCCCCACGTAATCACCTGCGTCGGACGGTGAGTTGCGTCGCCCCTGCCTACCTTCCGTACTCTTTCCGTAATTCGTTAACTATTTCTCTTTATAATTCAAAAACTAAGCTTCGGAGAAAATTTTGGTAAAGGAAAAATCATCTCAGAATTTACTCAGGAATACGACATTTCAATCTGCAGGGGTTGTTCTGAATAACCCTGTATACCGGACCCCCAACCGAGATCAGCATTGATTCCCTGTCCTGGGGACAAGAAGGACTGTAACGGCTTTCCACCGCCGTAGAAGGTTGAAGTATTTTTGCCAATCTCGGGACGTCCTTGCTGGATCGTTGTTCGAGTGCGCCTAGGCAGCACCAGCGAGATAGCAAGGTACCCGGGAAAATCCGACGGTCCTTCAAGCCACACATCTGAACCCGCGGTCGCGAGTGTAAGTACAAGTGAACGTGTTTGTCGCGAGTGTAAGTACAAGTGAACGTGCTTATCGATCACATTCGACACGACGCCACGACCCCCTCTTCAAGGAGTCCAGGACCAGAGATACGTTCCCTCGGCGACGCCTTCCATAAGCCCACCTGGGGCCTTGCCAGCGACCTCTACAGACAAGCCACGCGCACAGGGAAATAGGCGCAGGAAGAGGAAGGCTAAATTGATCCAGCTCCACGGCCCATCGCCGGAAAAGTAAAGCCGCAACAGAGCACCAATCCGCCCTTTTCTGGGCGCCAAATAATTCCACTGAGGAACCTCTGGTTGTAATTAATAAAGAGAATTACCTGTCATATACAAAACCCCACAACATCTATTGACGAAAGTTCCGATGAAGAAGGAGAATCATATAAAGAAATTAATGCAGAAAGAGTCTCAGGAACTTTCAAAAGCCGCTACTTTAATTGAAAATAATAATAATAGTAACGTTACAGGAGATTACGAGTCTCAATCGAATTCTAAAAAAACGATATCCTATTATTAAAAAAAGCAGAAACCCTATAATGTAGTCCAAGAAACTGCATCTATAACTTTAATAAAATATTTAATTGAAAAAAAGACAAAGAGAAAGAAAATAAAGCTTCTCATCTTATAGAAGATTTTTTTTCCTTAATGACTGCATCAGTCAAAAATTTTTCGCCCATCGACTAACACTACGTAAAAAGCAAAGTATTTGCGACAGTTAATGACATCGAAGCCAAATATTTAATGCAGTTTCCCACATATTTTACATCGTCTCCACAGCAGTCTCCTGCACATTTTACATCTTCTCCCCAATAGTTTCCCACACATTTTACATCTTCTTCCAATAGTCTCTCGCACATTTTATACCATCTCCCACACAACACCTTTGAATACTAATAAATAATTATTAAAACTATTATAATAAATTATAATAAATACATATACATGTATAACGCATATCGTGCCAAAGATTAGTACGCAACTAGGAGGATACTATGCTAATTTTTTATTTTGTGAAAAATAATTATTAATAAACTTTGTATTGTAATAATAAAAAAAATATTATTTACCTTAGGCATACAACTAATTTTTCCTTTGGAGAAATAGCTTCGCAAAAATG